>NW_019104577.1:496321-506937 GCF_001995035.1 Momordica charantia
AACTCTTCAGAATAGTCAGCAATAGATCTTGATCCCTGTCTACAAACTGATTATATAAAACTTGTTCAAAATTGATAGGGAAGAAACGTTCCCGCATGAGTTTCTTCATGCGCTCCCAACTTCTAATGGGCTGTTTACCATAGCGATGCCTATTAATTTCCAATTGATCCCACCACGCCGAAGCTCCACCTTTTAGTTTTAATGCTACTAACCTCACTTTCTTGTGTATGGGGTTTAATGCTACTAACCTCACTTTCTTGTGTTTGGGTGTCCCCATGTAACCAAAAAAATTTTCCACATTCTTTACCCAATCTAGAAGGCCTTCGATATCCATTTTACCATTAAAACTAGGTAGATAAATTTTCATTTTGTAGTCATTATTGTCTTGGTTCCTATTTGGGTTAGGATACCTACCAAACCTTTCACCTTCAAAGGCAAGTAGTTCTTCCTCCTCCTCGCTGGACGAATCGATATTGAGCTCATTCCGCCGCCGAAACAAAGGATTCTAGTTCACTTCTTGATTAAAATGCCGCGGTTCTTAGAGGTTCCTTGGACCCCAAACGGATTGTTTGTGGCCTTCTTGGCGGATCTGCTTGACGTTCTTGCTGAAAGAAATTCCTTCGATCCTCCCGCCGTACTTCTTGATCCAATCTTTATTGCTGCCCTATGGCACGTCGGATCGGGGATTGTTCCACACTTAAAGCTTCAAGCTTCTCATGATCTCCAAAATGTGTTTAATCTCTCCGACATCCTGCTGGATGGCTTTCACCTCTCCTTCAACCGACAGCAAGCGTTCGGTTGACGATCGTGGCGAGAGAATGGAGGGTTGCTCCATTTCTTTGTTGACAAGGGAAGAGTCACCGGTGATCGACTTCTTTCCCGCCATTGATTGCCCAGAATTTTGGGTGCTCTGATACCAACTTAATGCACACAAGCACAGTGATTTCTTGAAGAGAATTTTACATAGCCTTTCTTAAAGAGGTCAGCCTCTATTTTTAGAGGCTGGTTGCCAACTAACTACACGGTAGAACTAGTTACTGTGAAGTAACTAACAACTAACTAAACAAATAAGCTTTAAAAGCTAGAACTTAAAGGAAGGTCTTATCATAACAACAGAATACTACGTCAAATTGTTTCTTATCAAAAAAAATATATATATATATATATTACCGAAGAAGAAGAAAAAAAGAAAATAAAAAAGTGTATTGGTGAAGAGAGTAGAACAACTTCTCTGAAAGGCGCTCCAAAAACAAGCGATATGCAAGCTGAGGTGCAGCTCCAACAAATATACCCCCAACAAAATGTACAACAGACTTCGGTTCAGAGTTTTTTGGTTTGAGAACCCATGCTCCCTGAGATTATACAGTGCAGATTAACTTCTTAAGAGTTTGGGAGAAAGGAAAGGAAAAAAAGTGAACAGCTCTATTTCGTAAGATGCTATTAGCTGATATAAAAGAAATGCTGAAAATATGTCATGGCCACAGATTCTTCACTGTGAACCTGATAGAGGCTGCTCTATTATTTAGGTACAAGAGGGAAAATTACAGGTCAAGGGAGTATTTGAGAGCTCCCTATTCTCTCCCACAATTCCTTACATGGAAATACAAGCTAGCAAAAAGATAATCCCCCCTCAAGAGCAACACACATATATATATAACAGCCTTACGCTCTCTGTAACAAACTCTCATACCTCTATAACAAACTCTCTCATTACTCAAAACGTCTTCTAACTAATTAGGGCCCACAGAAATATTCTCTCTTCCCTAATTACCCTTCCTCCTAACGTATTTCTTTATGATCGGAGGTATATCAGAACCTTGATGCAAACTTCAAATTCTGTCATAACAACCATACAATTTTTGCAAATATAGCAGTACAACCAACAAAGGTGAATTCATATAGTGAGAAATTGTTTTGAAAAAATGTCTGGTTGTCCTTCTATGTGAATTACCTACTTGTGTAGTAGGGATCAACTTGTAGATCTATGTGAGTTTCCTTAAAGAGTTAAGATATCAAGTCATGCACTCTATTCTATTTATCTTTTGGCTACTGTTATATTTGGAGAACTTTACCTTATTTGTTCAGTTTTTTGGTTTTCTTTTCATTCAAGGTTGTATCCTTGAACATTTTTCTATCTTGTCATCTATCAATGAAACGTTTATTTTTTGTTTAAAAAGAATTGCAAAAAAATTGCTTTGGTACAGCAAGAGGAAGAATGAAACCAAATAATATCCCAAATTTGATTCACGCTCTTCTCCTTTCTCGAAAGATTTTCTCTATTGCACTGCACTCTAACCAAATATTCCAAGGCACACAAGAAAGACTTTTTGACAAAAATACCTTGCAATTTTTAGACCTCTGACCAATCAGGCCCTGAAGTTCACCAAGTCTCCAGTGCATCTAGGGAATAACCAACCTAAAATAAAAAAGATCAAGGAATCTTGACCATAACACTTTAAAGAAAAATATACCAGCTTGGAAAGAGGGCCATAGTTGGGAATCTCTTGTGGATTCTGTTTATGGTGTTGATACTACCAAGGACTAGAGACCATAGAAAGATTCTACAATCTTTGCTTTTACTCCAAAGAAAAGGAAGCCTATAGAGATTTAACCAATAAACACCCAACCTTCTCCAAGGTTCCAAACCAATCTAACCAACAAAGGATTGAAAATCCTACTGTTTATTACACAGAAGAGACATTCCAGTTTATTGTATCTCTTTTTGATTGGCCTTCAAAAATTGATAGCCCGGCCACCACCAATCCCCCCACCCCCACCAGTTTGGGTGTCCCAAAGCTCACAAGTCCAACTGCCTAGCGGAAAAACTTAGCCTTTGAAAACATTCTCTAGAAAGCATCTGCCCAACAAATCCTCAAGCAAAAAGGGTTATTACCATCACCAGTTCTCAGAGAAATATGGTTGCAAAAGAGATCTTTTAAGCTTTAGAATGCTAAACTAAGGACTTCTGAGCTGGTAAATCTCTTCCCTATTACCTAGCTTGTTAGCTCGAATCACATTTTGTTGGGACCTCCGTAGCATTACCAAATCGGAGAGGACTCTGTTGCTATCCTTGATTTTGACTAAACTAAGGTCTAAGATTTCAGTTGCTACGATGAGACAACCAAAATAACATATCTTGCCTGGTTGGATAGATCCAGATAATGTGAAATGATGAGTTGGTTATTAGTTTTATAATTAATAGTTCAGATTATTCGTGGTCTGATGCTTTTTATTTTTAATCCTAACCTTAAAAAAATTGACGAGTTGCACACTAAACATAGCAGTTATATCGAATGATTAGTTTCATTTTTATTTAACTTTATAAAATTGCTCATTTTCTATTTAAACGAAAAGGATTGTTTCATCCTTTATTGGACTATCATTGAATAAAATGTAAACACAAGTCTTGTAGTTTATGCATGTGCCCTTCTTCATCAGGGTCTTTTCAAAGAAAGTTACGGACCATTTTTTTAATTGTTGCACGAATGGAAGATAGGTAATAGGGAAGGATAACAGGGCAACCCCATATGGCGCAGAATCTTTTGCTTCATCCATAGTAATATTGATGCCCATCGTGGCAGATTGACTCAGGTTTATTTTAAGGCCAGAGGCGGCTACAAATGCCTTGACGATCATGAGTAATTGGCCACTACAGATTCCATTTCACAATTGTATATTGAAGCTACTAAAAATATTGTAAATATACATTAGTAATAGATGATATAATACATGTATGGAAAGAAATTGAATGCTGGTGAAACATGAAAACCAATAGAAACAAAGATATGCTGATTGTAGATCACCTCAACTTCTGTCCAATCTTTTAGACCGCCCCAGGCCTCTTGTGATTGCCTCACTGTCTCAGTTAGTAATCTGGAAACACAAGGAAAATTTAGCTTAGCTATGGTAAGCAAGAACACAAACTTTGAAAGTAAGGATACCATTTACTTCATACAAGCAACCATTCAACTAGTAATGGATGATAAGATGTAAAATAGAATTCATATTTTCTAATTCTACATTTCTAGTATGCATTTGGTAGTCTATGTTAGTTACAACAAAACTGAAAAAAGAGTAACTATACAAGGACTCAGACTTGAGAGCCAACAAAGGCAAGTAACATCCTCCTAAAGAAGATCTCTAGACTTCTGTGTCAGCAAAGGTTTTTTTTGTTGCTCTACAACCAAAGACCCCAAAAGATGATTGCACCAGCATTGAACCACAACGAAGCTTTTGGGCTAAAATCGTACAACTAGCAAAACCTGAAAGACATTTTGTTTAACCGACGAATGAGAAACAGAACCAACATCAGAATCATCAAAGAATTGGTATCATAAGCTGGTTGACACAGGGAATGAAACAAAAAGGTGGCTTGCATTTTCATGCGCCTTCTTGCAGAGAACACACCTAAGGAGCATAAAGCAAAAGTTGGGCACCTTTTCTACATATCATCAGCGGTTCTAAGGCCATCAAGCATGAGGGATCATAAGAACGCCTTGCATTTATTTGAGATTTTATCCATAGTAACTAACAGAAGAACAGGGGGAGGCTTCAATGATTTAACAGAGAGTAATTCACTTCTCTCAAAGCCCCATATTTGTTCATCTAATACAGAGCATAAACTCTTACAATTCAAAATGGCCAGAAGGGACTTCCACTCCTAGCTCCCTATCTCGAAACCGTCTTCTAAACAACAACATCCAAGCTTTTGACTTCTAATCCCATACTTCATAGGAGTGACCATATTTCTGTGTAGAAATAGAATAAATTCTAGGAACTCAATCCTTGAAGCTGCCACCCTATACCAATCGTTTAATCAAAAGAAAGAACTGGACCCATCTCCAGTCCAAATAAAGGTTGAATCTAAGGAAGATGTGTCTCTATTTCAGAATACTAAACCATGGGTTCGAGAGCTGCAAATCTCCAGTCCAAGATACAAACCCCCAAAAGAGTGAAAAAGAAAGAAAAAGATAAAAATACAATGTACCTCAATGGGAGATATAAACACATCCCAATTTGAACAAATACAAGTAGAAGAATAATGCTCAAATAAATCCAAAAGTGAACACCATCGAGAGGTTTTGAACTTAGCTAGAAGTTGTATCTCTCAAACCATCAAACGAATATTTGCTTTTGCCTCCAAAAGTCCTCTGGTTCCTTTCAAACCATAATTCTAATAATATGGCTTTAATAGCATTAACCCATAATAAATGAGGCTAGAGCGTTCTTTTGATGAAACGGAGATAAGGTCAGCACTAGAAGATCTTGGCAAAAATAAAGCTCCGGGTCCAGATGGATTTACATCTGAATTTTTTGTACGGTTTTGACAGCTTTTAAAAGCTGATTTTATTCGGCTGTTTAAGGAATTTCATGATAACGACATTATTAATGCCTGCCTAAAGGAGAATTTCATTTGCCTTATTCCAAAAAAGACAAAGGTGGACAGAATCCGAGATTATAGACCAATTAGCCTATGTTCTTCTATTTATAAGTTACTGGCTAAAGTCTTAACAGAACGTCTTAAAAAGGTTATGCACTCCACAATATCGATCAATCAAAGTGCATTCATTGAAGGAAGGAATATCCTTGACCCAATTTTAATTGCCAATGAACCAGTGGAAGACTATAAGGCTCGAAAACGCAGTGGATGGTTGTTAAAGTTAGACCTAGAAAAGGAATTTGATAAAGTTGATTGGGACTTTCTGGATGATGTTCTTAAACAAAAACAGTTTGGGAAGAAATGGCGTAGAAGGATCGATGGTTGTGTGCGGGGAACTAAATTCTCCATCTTTATCAATGGAAGGCCAAGGGGTCGAATTTCAGCCACTAGGGGATTGAGGCAAGGTGATCCCCTTTCACCTTTTCTCTTTCTGTTAGTAGGGGACGTCTTCAGCAGTATTTTGGACAGCATTCATTCAGGAGGTTTCAATGAAGGGTTCGTGGTTGGCAAGGACAAAGTCCATATCTCCCATTTGCAATTCGCAGATGATATTCTCATTTTCTGCAAAGATAATGACAAAATGTTGGACAACCTTATTCAGGCCATTAAAACTTTTGAAAGAATGTCAGGTTTCTCTGTCAATTGGGGAAAGTCGGCGATTTGTGGTATTAATTTGCAAACTGAAAAAGTTAGAAAAAGGGCAGAATTTTTTAATTGTCTGACTGCCTCTCTTCCACTTCTATATTTAGGAATTCCTTTGGGTGGCAACCCGAGATCAGCAGCATTTTGGAGCCCTATTGTGGAGAAAATTGAAAAGAAATTGGACAGATGGAATCGGTATCAACTATCGAGAGGAGGTCGTTTAAYGCTTTGTAAGTCTGTCCTTTCTAATTTGCCTCTCTATTATATGTCCTTATATCAAATGCCAGCGGGAGTTTGTAAACAAATTGAGAAGAAAATGAGGTCTTTTTTGTGGAAGAGTGGCGCTTCAGGGGCTCTAAATCATCTGGTAAACTGGAATGTGGTATCTAAACTTTTGGAGGATGGCGGTTTGGTATTGGAGGTCTTTCCAAGCAAAACAGTGCCCTGTTAGCTAAATGGGGTTGGAGATTCGGCTGTGAACCGCATGCCTTATGGCGAAAGGTGATAGAAAGTTTGTATGGTTCCTCTGAGTTAGGTTGGTCTTCCGGTTATATGTTAAATGGCTGCCTTAGAAGACCTTGGATCAACATCTATCGCCAATGGAGCCATTGGAATCAGTTTGCGGTTTTTAAGCTTGGGTTAGGAGATAGCATCCTGTTTTGGACTCATAAATGGATTGAAAATCAGCCCTTAAAGGATAGATTCTCAAAGATCTATCAAATCTCCACCAATACTTTCGGATCAGTAGTTGAGTTTTGGGATGTACAGAAACCCTATCTTGGAGAATTTCTACAAGACGAGCTCTAAAAGATGATGAAATAGATGAGTTCAGTGCACTTTTATATCTTATGCATTCTCATTCTCCTTCCAATGAATTGGATAGGAGGCTTTGGTCACTTGAACCTTCGGGTATGTTTTCTGTTGCATCAATCAGTAAACTATGTAGTGCTTCTTCAATGCCAAAGGCCTTATTTAAAGCTATCTGAAAATCCAAAAGTCCTAAAAAGGTCAGCTTTCTCATTTGGATATTAATTTATGGAAAAGTTAATACTAATGAAGTTTTGCAAAAGAAGCTTCCCAACTTCAGTCTGCTGCCATCCATTTGTGCATTATGTCAGTCCAATGAGGAGAATACGGTGCATTTGTTCTTCTTCTGCTCCTATGCTAGATATTGTTGGAATTCTTTGTTTGAGGAATTCAACATGGTTTGGGCTTTTGGCAACAATGTGTCTGACAACTTGTTTTTAACCCAAAAGCCTCTTTATTATGGATCAATGCAGTCAAGGCAGTGGTGTACGAAGTTTGGTACAAAAGAAATCTTAGAACCTTTGAAGGAAAGAAGCAGTCCCCTGCGGTTCGTCTTGACATCGCTAGATTTAAAGCTTCTCAATGGAGATCTCTATCTCCTTTATTTAAATCTTATTCCCCTAGTCTGATTTGCATGAATTGGAATGTTTTTATGGCAGTTTTTTAAGTTTTAGTTTATTTTTGTTTCATTTCAATTTTCACTCTTTCGAGAGTTCGTATCCTTGAACATTTTGTTCCTTTTCATTATCTTAATGAGAAGTTCGTATCTTGTTCAAAAAAAAAATGGGGCTTGGAAGGAAACGGTCGACTGAAGAGTAGTTGAGATAAATTTCTTTTAACATCTATGCAAAAACCCAATGAGGGTTCAATTGTTGAAATAAGAAACTCCAACAGACCATTGCAAATGAACATTGGAAGAAAAGAGAACTTGACTTTCACGACTAGCGCCACATAAAACACATATTGAAGGTTGAAGAGCCGTATTGGGTGGAAAGTTTCTTCTAATGGACTTCAGCCATATTCACTTTTCCATAGAGAAGGATCCAAGCCAACACACAAACTTTCTTTGGGCTCTTCGATTTCCGAAGAGCTGAATAAATATCCTTTGGCAAAGAAGAAGATGAACTTGAAGGCTTGGATAACGAATTTACTGAGAAAACACCAGAGGGATCAATACTCCAACACCTTTGATCTTCTTCAGCCTTAATAGACACCAAAATAATTACAGACAAGACTGCAGTAAATTCTTCCGCTTCAACATCCTTCAAATTTCTTATAGGCTCAATTTTCCATGAAAAAGTAGTTTCATCCCAATTGTCATGAACAGAACAATGGATGAAGAATACACCTTAAATAAGTATGAAATCTCTCTTTTAAAGAAGACTCACCAATCCAGGTATGATGCCAAAAAGATATGTGGTTGACATTACCAATGTTTTTTTTTTTTTGAACAAGATACGAACTTTTCATTGATAAATGAAAATGAACAATATTGTTCAAAGACACAAACTCCCATAGGAGTGAATATAAAGGAAATAAATAAGAGTATGCATTAAAAGAAATTAAAACCATAAACTTAAAGAAGCCTTCTTAAAGAGGAATTATAAAAGCCTCTCAGTTCATACAAAGCATACTAGGAGAACAAGAAGAGAAAAGATCGACACGAACACACCATTGGGAGGCTTTGAACTTGGCGATTGAGAAACACTCAATTGGAGAACGATTCTTGCCTTCAAATATTCTTTGATTCCTCTCAAACCACAATTCGGAAAGAAGATCTTTTATTCCAAAAGCCCAAAGCAGATTGGTTTTAGAGCTTGCTCGCAACCCACTAAAAGCCGAAAAATGATTTGAGGCACCTCCAGATCCCACACCCATGAAACTTCAAACATAGATAGGAATTTTTTCCAACGAACCACCGCATAGCTACATGAGAAGAAGACATGTCTTTCGGTTTCCCCACTTGCTTTGCACATTAAACAACACGTGGCTGCATCAAAGAATTGGGCATTTTCTTTTGTAATGTCTTTGAAGTGTTAACTTTGCCCTTAGAAGAATCCAAACCAGGAAATTAACTATCTTTGGACAAAAAGAGTTCCATAGAATAGGTAGCACTTCCTTAGGAAAATTAGAAACTGAATGCCCGAATTTGCTCAACGATCGAACTGAAAATAAACCCGAAGCTTCTAAACTCCATACCCGATGATCTTCTGAATCAGTGATGGAGGTTGAAGAAAGCAAGGATAAAAGATTTATCAATTCAATGACTTCATCATCCTTCAATGATCACCTAGTTGGCAGCCTCCAAGAAGAACCAGTTATCCCAAGCATCCGCAACCACAATGGACGGATTAGAAGAGATCCTAAAGATAGTTAGAAATCTATCTTTAAGCGAAAAATCTCTCATCCATCGATGATGCCAAAACAGACACCTTTTGCCATTCCAGATTTTTAAATGGGAAAATGATTCCACTTGCTTCCATAGCTTGGATATATTCCTCCAAGAGCTTCTACCTGAAACTATCAACTTAGTCAACGTGCACCAATCACCACAATCAGAACCATGAATACTAGCCACCACCAGCCTCCACAAACTTAGGATTCAACACTAAACTGCCACCCCCACTTGGCAAGCAAAGCTTGGTTTCTTTTAGCAAAATTCCCTACACCGAGGCCACCTTCCTCTCGATCTAAAGAAGTTATGTCCCACCTCACTAAGTGATTTACTGATCCTTTCAAAGAATCTCCCCAAAGAAAGGATCGAGCACTTTTCTCCATTATTTTCTAATTTCAAATCAAGAGAAATATTCCACGACCATTTAAACAAGAGAGATTGGTTCTTCTCATTCTTTGTATTCTCCCCCTTTCTTCCTAAGCTTTAAAAAAGCTAGCATCCCAATGAAAATCCATTTTTTCTTAGTTTATCGCTCTGGAGAGGATTAATATCTTACACTTTTATCTGTAGAACATTAACCTCCACTTTCATCCTCCACCCAATTGATATATTCTATGAAAATGTGCTTCTGGAAACTTAAACCACCTAAAGTTGGTTTTTTTATGACAAACTAAGCTTTCATTGAGAAAAGAATGAAAGAGAACAAAATAACAAGCCAGGGGATACAAGAAATCCAGCCCAAAAAAACTACCTAATCTGGTCCCCTTTGCTTCCAATATGTTATTTAGTTTCTAAAAAATTCCGAGAAAGTTTTTTTGATTTCTTTGTTCCAAACCCAACCAAGTGCTCTTCTACTATGTCAAATCTTGTTTCCATTTTTTATTAGCTACCATACCTTGGATTGCACTGCTATTAATGCAATCTTGCACAAGGTTTTAAGATGAATGTAATCTGTCTTTATTAATAAGGAGCAGAAACCTATTTATAGAGGTTTCTGAAATAACAAACTAACATTAACTTGAAGTTACTGTGCAGTAAAAGGAAAAATACAAATGATCATAACCTGCGGCCACGTTTACAACCTTATAACTCAAATAAAGACATCTATGACTACATCAATTTCCCCTACCCAAAAAAAACAACTCGTCCTCGAGTTATTGAGCCAAGGAAAAGTCATCTGGAGCATGATAGGAATAGATGTCTGCCACGTTAAAGATCGGACTGATGTTGTAATCTGCAGGAAGTTGGATTTTGTATTCGGATGGGTTCATCCGATAATGAGCTAGGTTAGGGAGAGTTGCACCGGGGAAGAAATCTATGTTGTGTTGAATA
>NW_019104577.1:526434-540107 GCF_001995035.1 Momordica charantia
AGAATCGGAAAAGAGGAAGAAGTAGAAGAAGAATAAAAAGTAGAATTAAAGAGATTTTGGTATTTGAGGTTTGGTGGAGTCTTTTCCTATTCCCTTTTAGGTTTTCAAGGCACTAATTGCATGCAATTACTTTGCCATCTGGCAGGCAAGAGTGAAATAAATTCTTTTATTTAAGTTAATTTACGATTTAAGTTTTATTTAATTTTAGTATTCTATTTAACCACTAATTTTATTAATATCTTATTAAATTAAATTTTTTTTATTTTACTTAATTATTTAAGTTAAAATTTATTTGTACATTAAATAGATTTATAAATATTTTTATTTTTAATACATAAAATTGCTATATATAATATTTATTTATTATTTTATTAAGTGYGCCTCACTTCACTCAGACGACGCCTTTTTGTCGCCTCTCGCCTTAAGGCGATAACGAGGCTCGTCGCCTTGAGGTGCGCCTTGTGCCTTGAAAACACTGCATCCTTCTCAAAGTTCTTTATCAAGACCATATAAGCATTGGCTTCTTATGTGCCTCTCTGGTTGGCTCTTCCCTCTAGCAAACTCTTCTTAAGCCACCTCCGATGGAAAATAAGCTACAACGTTGTTTCATTCAAGCATGTTTCCCCTGTCAACCTAACACCCTTCACTTGAGTAAAATTTGGTCATTAAACTCTTTCTTTGGTGAAGCCATCCACTTGGCTCATCGAACAATTTGGGTTTTCTTTGTATATCCGTGAATATCCGAACTAACTTGCGCGCACCTCAACTAATATCATAGGACAATTGTCTGACGCTACTACAATTGGTTGCCAAGGAAATTAGGAAACACATAGGAAATTAATTCCTACGTAGGTGGCCATTATAGGATTTGAACTCATTCCTATAAATCCTTTTGATTTACCTTGGCCCATCTAGACCAATGAACCAACCCATGATGGTTCTTTATGGAAAGTAACTCATTCTCTCGGGCTACTACTCTTTTGGGTTATCCTCTCAAGCACAATTGCAAACTTAAACTCCCTGCATGGACGGGCAAAAGAAACACACTCCATACATTATGGACGCTTCTTTAGGGAAAGTAACTCATTCTCTCGAGCTACCACCCTTTTTGCTCAGCTGGCTCTAACTTGCCAAGAAGTCCAACTCATATAGACTCTTTGTTGCTCAGCTGGCTTTAACCTTTTTTATTGGAAACCATACTTTTGTAGAGAAAATGAAAGGATATACAACAGGGTGATGGAACTAGCCCGAAACGAAGGGAGCCAAGACAAAAAAGGCAAAAGCCTCAGAGAAAAGTTAATGGTTCAAAATAAATAAATAATAATTACTAAATTCTTATCATCTCCCCTTTTTTGTAACTACTCTTTGATAACGAAAGTCTAGTTTCTTATCAAAAAAAAAAAAAAAAAACTAAATTCTTTAGTCACAGACACCCAAAGGGAGGTGCTGAACTTGAACCTAACCGAAGACAAAATTTCCCAAGATATCTCCACCCCCCAAAAGTTCCCCAATTTCTACTGAGTCAGATATATCAAAAAGATAGCTAGAAAGGCAGTCAATGGCTTTTTGGCATTGTATCCATTGACATTTCCCCTGGCATCAATGGCTCTTTCGTAAGCACTCAACCACTAAGTCTGTCTAATGCCAAATTCCATATTTTTGCTTATATGCAGGTGACAACTACTTGCACAAAGGACAGGATGAATCTCAAGCATGTGTGCATATACACACAAAAGCTTGCACCTCAAACAACTAATTCTTAATATTTGAAATAACAGAAAACTAAATATGTTACCTCAGAAAAGTCAGAAAATACATTCATGAAATTTAAAAACGGAGTTCCTATGTAAAAAGATTTTGAAAACAGTATCTACATTTCCATAAATGCCAAACAGCTGCATCATTCGTTCAAAGAAGCAAGTCATAAACTCTTAAACTTTATCCAACCTTGCTAATCTACCCTGCTTCCCTCGCTCAGAATACCTTCATAAGTAAAAATAATCAAACTGCCGTGATGGTAAATGACAGATGGAAAATTTCCAAGATCTCCAAAATCTTTCTACCATAGAATTTAAGATCTGGGTACTAAAACTCTGAAAATCTATTACTATAAGTCTTTTCCGGTTCACAAACCTTCAGCCCAGTAGCATACATATGGCGAATCAATGACCAGATGCTGGTTTACAAAATGAAAAAGGAGAGGAAACTATGTATTATATATTATTTTATAAGAAACAATTTCATTGATGATATGAAATTTACAAAAGGGATAAAACTCAATCCAAGGGAGTTACATCAAACTTCTCCCGTCGGATGAAAAGCTATAGTAATGAAAAAGGGAACATTTACACCATATAATAACCAAAAAACTACAACTATAGCATCAAAAAATCGGTCAAAGAGCATTCGTGGCTTTGAATATCCTTTGGATTCATTCTTGCCAAGTGACCCAAAATTTCCAAGAACTCCAAAATCTCTAATATTGAAATAAAAAATCCAGTTCCGAAATTCAACGGCTCCTCATCGCGTAGACATTATGCTGCCTTCACATTATCAAACACGCGTCAGCCCCATCGAACATAAACTATATAAAGTTTTAAAAGATGCTCCCCCGATTAAAGACAAATCACAATTCCTCTATGCCCGAAACAACTCAAATTCGTAGGTCGGACAATCAATTCGGCCGGGAAAAGTTATTCAAACAAAAAGAGAAACTAACAAAATAACACAAATTTGGGCATCATCCAAACAGAAAAACTCTCATCCTGGAGTTCAATTATAACGATCTCTCGCGTAATGGGCAACGAGAAGGCAATAAAAGAGATATGGAACTGACCCGGGGATCTTATCAACCTCGAATTCGACGCCATCTCTAGCCAATACGAAAAGCTCGTTCGTGAAGGGAACGGGCATCCCATTTGGAAATAGATTAGGGTTGAGAGCCATGGAAGTTCGGAAGTGAGCCCCGGCCTACGAAGACGCGAGATTAAAACTCAGCCCTCTGCCAACTTCCACGACCTTCTGGACCAATTCCTTGCAACAGGCAGAACCTTCCGGAATGGTGGATTTTTGCGGGAACGAAGTTCTTCTCGAAGAAAATTGGATAAACTCTGGGCCGGTTACAAATACGGCAAACCCAGTGATCAAGGGATAAAAGATTGATTTAAACATCAAATAAATTATAAAAATACTTTTATGTTATATATTTCTTGGGAAAATGGACAAAATAAACCTTCTATAAAGACCTTTTGAGTTTTTTTAATCATCCTTTTCAAAACATAAATTTTACAGGCATTTGCTGACATCATCTTCACACCAAATGATCCTTACTATCCCTCCACTAATATTTTAGACTTCCCTCCTGATTTCCTTTCTCTACCTTCATCTCCCTCTTTTTACAGATTTTTTTTTTCTTATCGTTTTTCATTATTCTCTTTTCCTCTTCCACAAAGTTTTTTTTCTCATTCTCTCTAAAATTTTCTTCGAGTCTCTCTTTTCCTTCTTCCATATTTCTATATTTTTTCTAATTACTATTATTCTCTTTCTTCTTTACTGACCACAAAAAGCAATTTACTTTTAAAAAAACCCCTAAATCTTTGAGCTTTTTTATTTTTAAAACCAGCAGCCTCCATGGTTCCCGTGACTTCGTTGACGACGGCTGCATCAAAGCCGACGAAGGAAGTCATTCGCCGAAGAAAGAAGCTCAGTGGAAGAGGAATGGGGGAGGAGATAAAGAGAGAGAGCGAGGGTGAGCGAGATCGAGAGTGAGCGAGATCGAGAGTGAGCGAGAGCGAGGGTGAGCGAGAGCGAGGGTGAGCGAGATCGAGGGTGAGCGAGAGAGAGAGAGATCGAGGGTGAGCGAGAGAGCGAGATCGAGGGAATCTAAAAATAATATTTTTAATGAGATTGTTTTTTTTATAGTATCTAAAAATTAATTTTGAATTAATGTTTATCAAATCAAATTAATTTTGAGAAAAACGGAATCTCAATATTAATTCAAATTGTTTCCCGAAATCTCTCATCAGTCTCTTTAAATCTCTCAATAGTTTTAATTATAATTGAATTTCAAATCTCCCAATTTTGCTTTTCAAATCCCCTAATTTTGCTTTCCCATCTTTCATTCCTAATTTAAATTTTAATCAAATGTATCAATTTAAAATCTAATTAAAAAAGAGATTTTGGGAAACAAATTTGAATTAAATTTCAAATTCGAATACTTTCTTTTTGTAATTAGATTTTAAATTGATATTTTCATTTGATTAAATTTTATATTAGGAATGAAAGAGATGAAAGCAAAATGAGGGGTTTTAATTTAATCCTAATTAAAACTACGTTGAGAGATTTAATGAGATTGAGAATAGATTTCGGGAAACAAATTTGAATTAATATTGAGATAGTATTTTTAGATTCCTTCAATTCTCGCTCAACCTCGCTCTCTCTCGCTCAACCTCGCTCCCCCATTCCTCTTCCACTGATCTTCTTTCTTCGGCGAACGACCTCTTCGTCGGCTTTGATGCATCCATCGTCAGTCACGGGAATCATGGAGGAAAAAAAATTACTGAAAAAATAGAGAAAGAGGGAAGATGGAAAAGAGAAACTCCAAGAAAATTTTAGGGAGAATGAGAAAAAAAAATTACGATAAGAAAACAGAGAGGAGGAAAAAAAATCTGGAAAAAGAGGGAGATGGAGGTAGAGAGAGGAAATAAGGAGAGAAATCTGAAATATTAGTGGAGGAGAGAGAAGAGAGATGAAGTCTGGAAGAGAAAAAAAAGTAAGGAGGGCATGGGAGGTCATTTGTCGAAGTTGATGATGTCAGCAGTGACTAGAAAACTTGTGTTTTGAGAAGGACGATTAAAAAACTTAAGAGACCCTTACAGAAGGCTTATTTTGTCCATTTTTCCATATTCTTCTTCCTAACTCTAATTTTGATATTTTATGTCAATGTACTAAAAAAAAAAATTAAAGGTAATGATGATATGTAGACTTAAAAAGACACATAAAAGACTTATGTAGCTTGAAATAGCTCAGTAGTAAATGTCATCTATCACACAACTCATGACTTTTTGGTCAGAGATAGGTGCATTAACCACTTGAACTATGCTCGGTTTGGCTACAAGATTCTTGACTTTGACCGAACACTTACCATACTTTTGATACCTACCTTAGTTCTGAAAATTTTTATTTAATTTACATTTATTTTGTTATTATTTTAAAATCTACATTTATTTAATTTCTTTACCAGTGGTGAGGAAGGGACTGTATTAACAATAGTCAGTGTAGGTTCCAAGTTTCCCATGGAGTTATTTCTTTTTCTTTGAGAAGTCAAGTTTGAGAGTGAGAGACGAGAGGGTGAGAATAGGAGTCGAGAGGGAGGAAAGGAAAAATCGGAGGGAGGGAACTATGAAGGGCTTCTAATTGAAGAAGAAGCCGTTGATTTTATTATGGGGATTTTTTTTTAAATAATGTAATTTAAAAAAAACAACAAAAATAGGATAGTTTTCAAACTAATTTCAAAAGTGGGGTAGCCGTACACGATTTAGCAAACTGGACGCGAATTCGATAAACTCGTATGCAATTCACACGAGTTGTGTCAGCTGATGTGGCTCCAATGACGCATAGCTGGAGCCACGTGCGTTGTAGAAAATTAAATCGTGTACAATGCACACGATTTCACCAAACTTGTGTACAAAGCACACGAGTTCTGTCCCCACCCCACCACTCTCACACCTCTCATTTTTAAACCAAAAACACTAATTCTCTCTCTCTCTTCCTCTCCTCTCTCAACTCAATCAGTATCGCACTACCATTCGTTGCCGCTGTTGCACCAGTTGTTGCCGTCGCACTACCTCTAGGTGAAAACGTGTACAGAGGGAACTCGTGTACAGTAGCACAATTTTTCTTCTTCTGGTGCATCTTCATCTGGTGTAGTAACAGGAAATGATGAGCAGAATGTTGAGCATGTTGATCTTGATAATCAGCAATACACATCTTCTTCAGGTGCAAGCACACCATCAACAGCAGGTAATGCAGTAGATACTAATGACCAATATCAAATTCCACCCTCTCCAAATGACTTTAGAGATCTGATGTTATGCATTATAATAGTTCTCATGTTGAACAAAATTCTTTGGAGAATTATCAACCAACAAGAGATAGGAAGAGGAGAACTATTAGGCCTCCAACTCGTTATGAAGCAGATGTGGTTATGTACTCTTTAAATTGTGAAAAGGAAGAGTTAAGTGGCCCGAGTGATAACTTGAATGGTTTAGAACCTAATTCTTTTGATGAAGCAATTAAAAGTGTTGATAAGTATTTATGGTTGGAAGCAATAAACAATGAGATGACTTCATTGTATAACAATGACACTTGGATACTAGTTGATAAACCAGCAGATCAGAAATTGGTAGATTGTCGCTGGATTTTTCGAGTAAGGAATTAAAGGAGAGAAACCTAGATATAAAGCTAGGTTGGTAGCGAAGGGGTTTACTCAACAACAAGGAGTTGACTATAATGAGATTTTTTCTCCAGTGGTACGTCATACTTCTATTCGAGTACTACTGTCATTAGTAGTTCAATTTAACCTTGAGCTTGAGCAAACAGATGTTACTACAACTTTTCCTCATGGAGATTTAGAAGAAAAGATATATATGCACCAACTCCCTGGTTTTGTTAACAAAGGTAAGGAGGATCAAGTTTGCTTCTTGTAACGTTCATTGTATGGATTGTAACAATCACCTCGCTAGTGGTATAAACATTTTGATAGTTTCATGTTAAAAAGTAATTTTAGAAGAAGCATATATGACATCTGTGTTTATATCAAGAGAATGTCCAAGGAAGTGTCAGTATATCTTCTACTTTATGTAGATGAATGTTAATAGCTTCTCAACAATCTTCACAAATTGAGAACTTAAAGCGTTTGTTGAGCCACAATTTCAAGATGAAAGATTTAGGACCGACAGAAAAATACTTGGAATGGAAATTCAAAGGAATCGAGCTAAGAATACTCTATTTTTGGCTCAGAAGGACTATCTTGGAAAGGTTGTTAAAAGGTTTAACATGGAAAATGCCAAAGGAGTTAAGGTACCAGTTGCTTAACATTTCTGTTTGTCCAAAGATTAGTCACCCAAGTCTGATGCAGAATTAAAACAGATGGCTCTAATTCCATATTCAAATGTTGTTGGTAGTTTGATGTATGGGTTGATTTGTACTCGACCTGACATTGCTTTTGCAATGAGTGTTGTGAGTCGACTCATGAGTAATTCAGGAAAAACTCACTGGGAAGCAGTAAAATGGGTGCTTCGGTTTTTTAAGACAAGTCACAAATATGGTTTAGTGTATTCAAAATTTGATGATTGCCCTGAAATTCAGATTTGTTGATGTTGATTTTGCAGCAGACTTTGACAAAAAGAGATCTACATTCGGGTATGTTTTTACTCTTTTTAGAAATACTATTAGCTGGCGATCATCTCTTCAATCTGTGGTTGCTTTGTCAACAATTGAGTATGAGTATATAGCTATTGCTGATTCTTTGAAAGAGGCTGTTTGTTTGTCTGGTTTAGTTAATGACTTGCTTGGTTATGATGTTCATCCATATATATATATTGTGATAGTCAAAGTGTTATTGCTTTGACAAAGAACTAGATGTTTCATGATCGAACTAAACATATTGATATAAAATATCATTATGTTAGAGAAACAGTAGCAGCCAAACAAGTTACACTAAAGAAGATTCAATCTGTGGATAATCCTGCTGATATGCTTACAAAATCAATGTCAAATGCAAGATTGTTATATTTCTGCTGCCTATTAAAAATAGGCATTGGCTGATTCACTTTTTGCTTCTATAGTCTAGTTCAGATTTCTTAGCCTTTATGTTTTTTGATATTTTTTGCTGAAGTGTCATGAGGGTGATTTGTGGATATTGACATGTCAGCAGCTTTATACTCAAGAATTTTCCAGCTTGACATTTTTCTACTAGCTCATGTGAAGTCTTCCAGCTCATATTATTCTTTATTCTTTTGTTATGTATTTACGTGGGTGTAAAAGGAGTGGCACTGATATTGAAAACTGAATAAAAACAGAGTGTGAGTGGAATAATGTTCAAGAGAGAGTTTGGGAGAGAATGCTCTTGGGTTGGTGAGGGTGCAGCTCTTGTTCTTGTTTTTATTTTTGCTACTCGATTCAATTGAATAAAGGAAGGAGATCGAATTGGACAATGGATGTACATCGAATTGGTGGAACCACTTTAATTTCTGTGTTGATTCTTCTTGATTGATTTCTTTTGCTCTTAGAAGATCGATTCCAGGTATGTTTGATTTTACAAAATGCCTTAGGAAAATTTATTAAAAATATAACATGAGAGAAAAGATCTAGGTTGTGCTTGGAGTTACCTGGTTAACTCCTTAAAATGTTTTCTCGAGCAATTTCTTTAGTTGACCACTAAGATATTTTGCTAACTTGAAGCCTAATACTGAAAGAGTTAAGTTAAGTGCTTAATAGAGAGTTAATATGGGATGTAGCTTAGACATAGCACATAAAATACAATCTTTAACATAAGCACATAAGCACGCAACCTCTTATCAATTAAGGTAGAGGTGCAAGAAGATTGTGTGCCTGAAAGTAAACGAGTTAGGTACAAGATCCGAAAATAGAGAAAAATTGCGCAGGCGATGTACGTACCTCAGCAGCGTAATCAATGGTGACGGAAAGTTCCCCAGAAATCTTAATGGGGGACCTAGTGTACGTGAGAGTGCGCTCCGAGCTCACGCATTCTATGCGGCAAGACAACGCATTGACAATCTCCAACGTAGGATGAGTTCGGAATGGCAGGTTGAAGTCAATCACTTCGCCGATCTGGTTCAGAGTGGTGTAGGCATTGATTCTTGCACTAGAAGATGTGGCCAACCCAGCATTCGCCGAGCTCTTCTGCTCGGTTGGCTCTGAATCTTTCTGGGTCTTCTTCTCCTCCTCCTCATTATTCTTCTTCGTTGGTGACGAGGCGTGCACCACCTGGATGGGAGATGCTTCAATCATTAGATCAGACAGAGTTGTTTTGGGAATAGGGAACTTGTCGCATGCCTCATCGTCTCCAATCACGATGGGCGTCGAGTTACCACTTGTCTCGACTGCCTTCCTCTTCCTGCCATCCAGAAACGCTAGAAGCATCTTTTCAAAAGTGACAACCCCTTAGCACCAAGCTAAAGAGATTAGACATAAAAGAAGGATGATGACTTACCTTTAGAGTGAGCTGGAGAGTTAACCTGAATTGGCAACCTCCGAGGGCTAAAGTCACGCTGATTGACTACTACCTCAGCCTCTTCAACAGTATGCAAGCCACAGTCATAAAGGTAACGTACACCAGTAGAGCTAGGGAATGTCGAACTGTCTTGCAGTTCTTGGGGATCCACCAAAGATATTCTAGCGTCAGCTCGTTGCTCCATGACATGGGCTTAGGGAGAATTGTGGCGAGGAGCCAGGGTCAGTAAAAAAGGACCCAACACTGAAACGTCAGCTAGTGACTCAAGGAGATGAGCTTTATCTAAGTTGTTGAAGCCGCAAGGAACTCAACAGCTCAGCTCACCCTTGCAGTTCTTGGCCAACCAATCCCCATAGACATAAACCATTCCCCTTTCCAGTCGTTTATAGAAGAAGGGCCCCTGACCAATTTTTCAACATCTTACCTGGCTGTCAGGTAGAATATGCTAGCATTTTTGGGCAGGTTTTTTACATTGTAAATAGACAGGAACTAGTCACGAATCAAGTACTCCGCATCGACAGTATCTACCCCAAGCCTCCCACCACGACATCCAACAATACAAGAGGATGCCCCAGCCATTGAGAGCGAGCTGGATCAGTGCAAGGTTCACCTCGACAAGAAACTCCTGGGCAAAGGGATGAAGGGGAAGGTGAACCTTGAAGTCAAACATTCATTCCCTCAGGGAGAGCCACCCCTTCTAATAACTTATAACTTCCCTTGAGCTATTTTCGCCCAATCTAGATGTTAAGGACAACGATACCCGTCATGCCAAAGTATCTCCACAATAGTATGATATTGTCCGCTTTGGGCATAACCCTCACGGCTTTACTTTTGGTTTCACCCAAAAGGCCTTATACCAATGGAGGTAATTGTCATCTCTTTTATACCCATAATTATCCTCTTCCCTAGCCAATGTGGGACTTTGTTTGTACTCCTTTACAAACCCAACAATCCTCCTTTCTAACAAAGTACCACCGAGCCTCACCTGAAGTAGTCACTCATCCGTCTACTCTTGGACCTGAATAAGAGCTCACTCTTATCCAAGGCTTCTGCCACACCTTGATAGAGCACACCCACATATTACACCCTGACTACACCTCTAAGGCTAACCACTTCTGTTCGGCACCCGAGGATTTCACCGACACAGCTAGGTTTAGACCATGACTCAAATACCACTTGTTAAGGACAACGACATCCCAAAATATCTCACATATCTCCACAATGGTGTCCGATTTGGGCATAATCCTCACGACTTTGCTTTTGGTTTCACCCAAAAGACCTCATACCAATGGAGATAATTGTTCTCTCTTTTATACCCACAATCATCCTCTTCCCCAACCAATGTAGAATTTTGTTTGTACTCCTTTACAAACCCAACACTAGAGCCACTACTGCTACTCGAGCTACTACTACCCCTATTTGACATAACTACGAACTACGATGAATTTACAGAGTGGGAAACGATCTACTAACCTCAATGCGAGAGTGAAATGGAATATGGAAAGTGTGAAATGGGGAGGGAAGCCCTCAAGTATATATATAGGAAAGATGGAGCGATTCTGGCCTGTTGGATCGGTATGGCAACACTAGAAAAGGGGGGGGGGTGAATAGTATTTAAGATCAATTTACTAAACCTTTTGGAATTTAAGCATAAATCAAATATTCAAGTAAACTTTTTAAACAAAAACAATTTATGCAATATTTATAGCAACTCAAAATATCATAAAACAAATATTCAAGATGAACACAATATATATTTGTAATAAAAATAAATTATAATTAAAAAATAAATTGCAATAAATAAAAAAGTAAGGGATAGAGAAAACGTCACGCAAGAGATTTATAGTGGTTCGGCAAACTCCGGCCTACTCTACTCCCCGAGCACCTCTCGAGATTTTCCACTAAGCACGATCCTTTTACGGGTTCAAAATCGAAAACTCAGTCCTTTTGCGGGATGAAGACCAAATCTTACAAACCGCTCTTTTTACGGGATCTAAAACTAAACCGAACCTTTTTCTCGGGACAAAGATCGAAACACACACTCTGTTCCTTTTACCGGGCTCAAGAACGAAACTTAACTAAGTGTGGAAATAAGAATTTTTCACACACTAAAACTCTCAAATAGAGTAGATTTACAAATTTAAGCTCACAAATACATCAATCCTCAGAATAAGAAAATCTCTCAGAAAAATAAAAATGGAAGTAAAATTGAGAGCTTGGATAAAGCAACAATGGATTATAGAAGATTTCAAAATTAGAAAATTAGTTTATAAAAGTGGGAGAGGAGATGAGTTTAAATAGGGAAGGAAAGTGATGAAAAATTGATTTGAAAATAAAATCAAAATTGGACCCTTGGATGATAATGATTGAAGATGAAGGGTGAAGATTGAATTCTAAAAAATAATGATTACATTATATTATAATATAATATATAATAATAATATATTAAAAATATATATATATATATGCATGCAATGGTAACTTCTTTTATTGGTTCAAACGGTAAGTTTCCTTTTTTCCTTTTTTTTAATTTCTTTTTCAATTTCTTTTCTTTTCTTTCTTTTTCATTTTCTTTTCTTTCTTTTTTTTATCTTTTTGTTCTTTTTTTTTATTTTTTTGAATAATTCAGCTCGCCATGTGTCAGCATATGATTTGTCCACGTCATCTTCTCGGGTATTTTCCGTTCGACTTGTTTCGATCATAACTTCTTCATTTAAACTCTGATTTGAGTCATTCAAATTGCGTTGGATTCGTCTTTTCAAGATCTACATTATGGACACTTTGAAACACCAAAATCAACAGTATATTAAGTTTGTTATGATCAGAACATATGGTATGATTGAAGCTCGAAAAGCCAACAATCTCCCCTTTTTTGATGATGACAAACCACATAAGAAAAATACATTCAAAGCGGCATTAGAAATGTGTTCGATGAGAAATTCAGATGAACGAAACTCGACTTTAATGAACTTGATTTATATTTATGTATAAGTGTTACAACTCTACTGTATGATCCTCTGATTAATTCTCTCTGACGTAAGCTCGCTTCGAGGGTTAATGAACTTGTTCTCGAATCAAGGAGGTTCTCACTTTCAGTCTAGAGCGTATTGAAGAATCTTTACAATCTTCGACTGTGAAACTGGATGTTTGATGAAATCTTCGGCTTGCGAATTCTTCAGCTTGCGGCTTGTGAAGTCTTCGACTTGTAGCTTGTGAAGAGTTCCTTTGCTTGAAGTGCAGCTTGTGAGATCTTCAAGTCTTGAGAAGAATTCTTCAATCGGTTGCTTGGCGATGTGACAATTCAATCTTCAAGTCTTCAAGTTAGGCTCTAGATTCTTCGCTTGACACTGGATGCTGAAAACTCTGAGTCTGCAATTCTTCTCAATCCTCTGAATGCCTCCGCTCTCGATGTGACTCCCTCTATTTATAGAGACTTGGTGGTCACATATGGGCCATGAGCTTGAGTCCAATCTCCTTATGAGTTTGGTCCAATTAATTGATTTCATCGGACGACCATAAGAGAGACACATGACATTATTTCATCTATTGATTTAGGACACAATTTAAATTAATTAGGATACGTGTAATTTTATAATTGGTCTTAAATATAATTTAAAATTGTGATATGACATTTAATCATTGGTCAAATTTTATCATTCAACAAATGCCCCCTTTTCAAGATTTATACACGCATATGGATGTGTGGATCTCGGAAAAAAGTAATATGTGATATTTGACCAAAATATGAAGTATGTTTCAGAATTTTGATTTAATGTACATATCAATTTTCAGTAAAAAAATTTATGATTTATTCTACCCATAATTTGAGTTTGGGATAGAAAATGACATTAAAAAATATCGTTTTATTTGATTGGCAAAATGATTTGATGCCAAAATCAAGAATTGACCTTTTCTTGATGACATACAAATTTAGGGATGTCATAATACTGATTTGGTTAGGAAGAATATATTTCCCTAATGAAATTTTCCTTGTACGCTTCGCTCCATAGCAATTTTCTCTTGATTTCAGAGAAAAGAAATATTTTTGTAGAATTAAAACTTGGGAGATACCATACTTATTTGATTGAGAATAATATTTTCTCCAATATCAAAATTTCCCATGTATGCTTTAGAGCCCTGTTTAAAAGTGGGAGGTTTTGTGTTAGAGAGAACACAAATTTTTTTTCTTCTTGGAACATTGAGGTATATGGGATTTTTTTTTCCTTACATTGTGGCAATATTTGGATTCTTGTATTCATTTTATTGTCTTCTTGGCATTGTGGCAGTGCATTGTGTTGTCGTTGAGGCCATAATCCTCCTCGCTCGTCTCCACTTACGTTGCTAGTGAAAATCCATTAAACTTCTCTTCCTTCTTTGTAGAAACATTTAGGCTTATTGTACTCATATGTGTTTTCTT
>NW_019104577.1:541517-551706 GCF_001995035.1 Momordica charantia
CATTGCTGAGTAGGTTAGCGCCTCTTTCGCTGGTTGGGGTGTTCCTAGGTCAGCAGTGGTCACCTTTGACAATCTTGCAGTGATTTCATTGTTGCTTTTATTCTAAAACATGTGTTCATGCATTAATAATTGATCATAATTTGCTATTTTGACTTTTTTTTTTGCTCTTCTGACCCCTCTTTTTTTTGTAGGATCTTTTATCGCATCATGGTATATTTTGCAGAACACCCTGATCCAAAGAAGCGGTGTTTAGTTATTTTGAAGGATAAAGATCAGCCATTCAAAAGTGGACTTATCCTTCAAGTTGAGGAACCCTTGCATAGTCTGAAGGATTGGCCTCGTTTAGATAATCTTAGTTATTTATCTAAATGGTCCAGAGAGAAGTCATTGGCTCGTGATTCTTCTTTGACGGCATGGTTTTTAGATTCTCCTCCACATAAAAAAGAGGCAGGTTCAAATCCGGAGTCAACTCTAGGTCGTCAGATTATTAAAGGCTCGGCTCGATGGGGTCCTACCTTAAAGCTTCACGGGGAGTTTTGTTATACCCTTTATTATTGAGAATGGTTAGAAGCTACCGTTGCTCGGTCTGGGAATATTTTACAACGTATAAACTTGTTAGATTCAGTTTTGACTTCTTCATACACTTATGATCGTAATAGTGACATATTTCGAGCGTTTTGTGAAGCTTGGTGTCCTTCAACCAATACTCTCCATACTTCATCTGGAGAGTTATCAATATCTTTGTGGGATATGTGGAAATTAGGGGGACTTCCTATTAAAGGTAGCTTTTATGATGATGTCATTCCGAGTCGCACAGAACTATTAGCATCGCCTACTGAGAGAGAGGATTATATCCCAAAGAGCTGTGAGTATCTTTTTGCCGCTTTCTACCATTTTGCGTCTCAAGAAGGTGTTGGCTTTAGAGTTCTTGTCAAGTTGTGGATATCTTTTTGGTTTAAAGGAGATCTGAAGTATGTGAAGCCGCCTCCTCGAAGGGCACCAAAGAATTCTCGACCTCGCTCGACTTACAATCCGGATGGAACTTATTTTGCACGTTCCAATTGGTCTGTGGAGGAAATTAAGTTATTTGCTGAGTTGGGCGTAGAAGCTGAATGGAGAGAAAGGACGCACTTGGTAGCTTTCATTTCGTGCTGGCTGTGCGTGTTTGTCTTCCCTGGTAAGAATTTGTTTCTTCGTCCAGATGTCTTCAAAACTGCTAGCTACATGGCTGAGGGTATCCTGTTTAGTCTTGTTGTTCTTGTTTTGGCCAATATCTATCGTGGGCTCAGCCAAATTCATGATGCGTCGCCCTCAGTTGGGAACTCTGGTGCTTGTTTTCCCGTACATTATGTTCATGGCTGGATTGCCCATTATTTCAACACACATTTCAAAACTCCTAAGCCAGTCAGAGGTCCCATGATGGTTGATTATTCTGGGGAAGGTGGAGCTAAGTACTTCAGTGATTTTGACGCTCGCGATCTCATCCACAGAGGTGGTACATATCGTGGCATGCGACTCTTTCGCCTAGGAATAAGAGTGACGACTTGAAAGGTAGTGAACAGCTTTCATTTTTTAACTTATCACTCTTCACAAGCCTACGCTCATGTTTCATATCATCACGATGTTCAAGTTCGATGGTTGTTGAGGTTTATAGTTCTTACCGGTTCGGTCGGCAGTTCGGATTTTATCAAGATATACCGAAGGATTTGAGCGAAGCGATTCTGCCAGCTAGTTTGGATAACGTGTTACGTCACTGGAGGATTTGTATTTTAACTCGGCCATCATATCAGGTACATCTTCCTGCACATTCCCTAAATCCACATAACCAGATCACTCCCCGTTATACAAAATGGTGGCTTGCAAAACATGGAGATTATCTTGAGAAAGGCGTACAAGAGTTGACGAACAGTGCTCTTTCGCCCTCTTCAAAACCCAAACTTCCAAAGAAAGTTGGCGATAGTAATGGAGGGAAAAGAATTCGTCTTCCAGACGTTGAGCAGTTTGTTGCTGAGGATGATGATGAGAGTCAGAACAGTAACAATGACCATCATTGGAAGAGATCTAAGAAATCCAAGCCGCTAACAGTTTGTGACGACGGATTCTTTGATGGTATTACAAGTGCTTCAGAATTTCCTACTCCTCCTAGTACACTTCTGGTTAGTAATTCTATCACTTTCCCGTATACCATTCTTCTTTTGTTTTATGTGTATATATATATATTTCTCTTTACAGTTATTTTATTTTATTTAACTTTCAGTTGTCTCTGGATAATCTTATTCACGAAAGTATGGCACCAAACAGTCCATTATCTTTGACGAGTTTTGATATCCTTAATCCCTCCACTACTCCTGTTGGAGGTTTCAATACGCCAAATGACAAGGTTGTAGCTCCCCCAATTTTGTTGAAGGATGCTATTCCTGCTCAAAAGATGATATGTGTTGATGTTCCTGAAGTCTCCAACTTCTGTGCCGACACTATGATTTCTGATGTTCAACGGCAACTTGCTTTAGTCATGTGGGATCGCCTACATAAGAAGCTTATTTGTACTTCACTTGATAAGGCTTCTTATCTTGAGACAGAGGCGCATAAAATTTTTCATGCCATTTCAGAGACTAAAGCGATAAACCTTGCGTCTCTCAGAGACTTTGTAGGTGACTATTTTCAAAAGGTTGCAAATTATAATAACCTACAGTCTTCAGTTTCTTCTCAGCTGACTTTAGCAAGTAAGGACCGTCAACTGGAAGAGTGCAGCTTGAGCTTGGAGAAGATATTTGTGATGAGCAGAGCGCCCTTGAGGAGAAAGACAAGCTACAACAACAACACACACGCATTCTACAAGAAGAGGAAGAGTTGGAAGCCAAGCTTAAAGTTTGTCAGGCTAAACGAAGTGAGATTTCTAAGTTTATTCTTGAACAGAATGAGCATTTAGACCAGCAGAAACTTGAGGCTTCTAAGGTGCGAGAGAGGATGAGCAACCTCGAAAAGACTCCAGTTGTTAATGATGCAGTAGTGAGATCACTCGAGGCATTTCGTGGACTTTTGGCAGATGCGCAACAGGAATTGAAGGACTTCAAGTGGGCGCCACGATTTTAGATGATGTCATGATTTCTTTTGCATTCTTGCTCTTTTATTATTATTTCATGTATGGACTCAGTTTACTTACTCATTTATATTATTGGCGTTATCTTTTTTTTTTGTTATTCTTTTTACGAAGAAGAAATTTTTTCATGACCAAGATGATAATAAATTGAATCATTTTTTTTTCTTGGACTGAACTTAAAAGTTTCCTCTAAGCTGCCTACGTACCTTTTTTTTTTATAAAAAGGATCAAGTCATAACGTAGTTCATCTACAAACAATTATATATATATATATATATATTTTTTAGGGCCGTTCACCTTTTAAACTCATGCGGGCCAGCAACATCATGTAGTTTAGGCTCTTAGGATAAGGAGCGGTTACAATTTAAGCATAGTATTTCTTTAGGAATTTTCCGTTGATTGGGTCAATTCTGAGGCCGTCTTGATCAACGATCTTGTATGCTCCATTCGTGTAGACTTCTTTTACAACGTAGGGTCCAT
This sequence comes from Momordica charantia, assembly GCF_001995035.1. Next base: position 545,098 of record NW_019104577.1, read on the forward strand.
CCCATTTTGGAGCGAACTTATTCCCTGTATGTCGAGTTGTAATGATTGGTCTTCGCACTGCAAGTATGAGCTCACCAACTTGAAATGATCGAGGTCGTAACTTTTTGTTGAAAGCCTTAGACATGCGGGCTTGATAACATTCTAGCGCTTGTTGGGCATCCAATCTTCTTTCATCCAATGCTTCCAACTCTTGAAGACGAAGCTGAGCATTATCCTCCACTGTTAGTCCTTCTTGTACTGCCATTCGTAAAGATGGAATTTCTCTTTCTAGAGGGAGTACGGCTTCTACTCCATATACAAGAGAATAAGGCGTAGCACCAGTCGGAGTGCGATAGGTAGTTCGATACGCCCATAATGCTTCACCAATTCTTTCCTGCCAGTCTCGCTTGGACTTGGAGACCACTTTCTTCAATAAATTACATAGTGTTTTGTTAAACGCTTCTGCCAACCCATTTTTCACAGCATTGTACATGGATGGATTATACTGCTTGAAGCCAAATTTCTCACATAATTTGTCTATTAGGCTGTTGGAAAACTGTTTTCCATTATCTGTGACAATGCGATGCGGGATGCCATAACGGTAGATGAGATGGGTGCGAATAAAATCAGCTACATTTTCTTTTTTAGCTTCTTTTAGTGCAACAGCCTCAACCCATCTTGAGAAATAGTCTGTTCCTGCGAGAATGTAAGAATGTCCCACTGATGATTTGGGAGTTATAGGATCAACAAGATCAAGTCCCCAAGCTTCGAAGGGCCATGAAGCTATAGTTGGATGGAGTGGCTCCGGAGACTGATGTATGAGGTTGGCGTGAAATTGACAAGCCTCACATTTCTTTGCATATTGCATCGAGTCTTGGACCATTGTAGGCCAATAGTAGCCCATCCTTTTCAATTGGAAATGAAGCTTTGGCCCAGATTGGTGAGCCCCGCATATGCCCGAGTGGGCTTCTTCTAAGGCTTTTATCGACTCTTCTTTTCTTAAGTATCGAAGGAAAAGACCTTCATACGAACGGCGATAGAGAGTTTCTTTGTAATAGATGAAACGAGCTACTCTCCTTCGTACTTCAGTTCTATGTCGGTTATCTGTAAGGAGTTTTCCATGTTGGAGATAGTCTATAATTGACTGCTGCCAATCTTCTTCTTCAATCACATAGACGAATATTGCATTCACTTCTTCACTCTCACTTTCAGTTGGTGGTATGATCCATCTTTGGCAAAATGGGATATTTAAAACTTCATCCTCCAAAATTGTTAAAGCTGTAGCCAGATTTGCCAGAGCATCGACCTTCTTGTTTTCGGCTCTTGGGACGTGCTCCATGGTCATAGTTTCAAAATTTCCCAACAATTGTTTGGCGTAATTGAAGTAAGGTATTAGGTCTTCATGTTTCATCTCATACTCAAGCAACAATTGATTAATTATTAGTTTCGAGTCTCCATAGATTTGCATATATGTCACGCCAATTTCTAAGGCTATCTGAAGACCGATAATGAGTGCTTGATATTCAGCAACATTATTTGAACACAACTCGCCAAAAGTGAAACTGTATGGAAACATATGCTTTTCTGGCGAGATGAAGATTATACCTACCCCCACACCGCTTCTTCGAGCTACACCATCGAAATACATTGTCCAAGGTTCAGTTATTTCAATATAAAAGATCTCCTCGTCAGGCAAGCTTTCAGATAATTTCCAATCTGTTGGAACTGGATGATCTGCTAAGAAATCTGCAACGGCCTGTCCCTTTACTGCCTTTTGTGGAACATAGACAATGTCGTACTGTTGGAGTAAGATCGCCCATTTAGCCAATCGTCCTGAGATAATTGGCCTAGATAAAACATATTTGATTGGGTCAGCTTTTGCCACCAAGTGTATTGTGAAGGCTTGCATGTAATGCCTCAACTTATCGATGGCGAAGAAAAGTGACAGACACATCTTCTCGATGGGTGAATAACTTAGTTCTACCCCAGTCAGAGTTCTACTTAGATAGTAGAGAGCACATTCTTTACCTTTCTCTCTTTCTTGTGGGAGTAATGCTCCGAGTGACCTTTCTTGTGCAGTAATATACAACATTAAAGGTTTTCCAGCTGTAGGGACCGCCAAGACAGGTGGGTTAAGCAAATATTTTTTTATGCTATTGAAAGCATTTTGACATGCCTGATTCTACTCAAAGGTCACATCTTTCCTCATTAGTCGTTGAAAGGGTTGACATCGACCAGCTAAATTTGAGATGAATCTTCTTATATAGGCCAAACGTCCTTGAAGACTTCTCAACTCACATAAGTTTCGTGGCTCTGGCATTTTTTGGATGACATCAATCTTGGATTGGTCAATCTCAATTCCTCGATGTCGTACTACAAAGCCAAGAAACTTCCCTGATGTCACACCAAAAGCGCATTTGAGAGGATTCATTTTCAACTAATATTTCCTTAGGTGCTCAAAGACTATTCTCAAGTCCTGCAGATGATCTTCGCATTTTTTCGACTTAACTACAAGATCATCAACATAGCACTCGACATGTTTATGGAGCATATCATAAAAAATCTTTTGCATACCACGTTGGTAGGTTGCTTCGGCATTCTTTAATCCAAAAGGCATTACTTTATAATAGTATATCCCTTTTGGAGTTCGAAATGCAGTCATTTCTTCGTCCTCGAGAGCCATCCGAATTTGATTGTATCCCGACGATCCGTCCATGAAAGATAAAGCTTCATGTCCTGTAGTAGCATCAACCATAATCTCGGTGATGGGTAATGGAAAGTCATCTTTGGGACATGAATTGTTCAAATCACGAAAATCGACCCATACACGAAGTTGGCCATTCTTCTTTTTCACCGGAACGATATTGGATATCCATGTTGGATATTTCACTTCACGGATGAAATCTGCCTCTATTAATTTGTTGACTTCATTTTTGATTTGAGGTATAAGTTCTGGCCGAAATCGTGGTTGTGCTTGCTTTACTGGACGGTACCCTTGCTTGATTGCAAGGTGATGGACTGCTATCTTCGGGTCAAGTCCTGGCATTTCTTTGTAAGACCAAGCAAATATGTCTTTATATGTGGAGAGCAAACTCATATATTCAATTTCTTCCTCGCTGGAAAGTGAAACACTTATGAACGTCGGACGCGGCCTTTCTACTGTACCGAGGTTCAGTTCTTTAATTTCATCAACAATTGATTGACTGCCGTCCTCTAGTGATGATGGTGCTTTTTCAACGTCCTCCTCTAATATTTCATCGTCTAACATTTCGTCAAAGGAGATGTGGCAACAACTAACATCGTTTTCTCCATGCTCTTGATCTTCCTCGGCTGGATTGGTTAAAACGATTAACTGTCGCTTCACTCTTAATGGAACTTCTGTGTTTATAAGAACAAAAAGCTTTCTTTTCATTCGTGAAGGGACAGAACTATGAAGTCCGTTATTATCCTTTATTCCATCGAGTTGGCTTGTTTCCAAGGACTCTGACTTAGGCTCACGTTGATTTTCTACTCTTTCGAGGCGGTCGAAAACAGATCTTGACGATTGATCTTTCATTTTTGATGTCGACACACTCAATCTTTGAAAAGCAGAAGGTCGTGTAGGAATATGTCCCAGACGTTGGCTTTCTATTTTCGTTGACCCCATGTTCAACCTTTGGTGCACCGAGATACGAACAGTTGGAACCTCAATGCGATTGAAGACTGAAATTCTTTGACTATTGGAATGTTTCTTTTCCTTGGAGTCATTGATCTCTTCAACCGTGCTGTGATTGCTATTTTTCACTTTTTCTTTTCTTTTTTTCACTATATACACTGGTTCTGACAGTTTGTAACCAATTCCAGCCTTTGATGTAGGTAAATTGTAGCCTGACTTCAAAAGCTTCTTCTGTGTTGTAGAAAGTTCCCTCTTGTCATCGAAAATCCTCAAGCTTTTGAACTCAGTGTGAGTTGTGAAGTCATAGCCTGCTTTTGCCAGAAGCTTGTATGTTTTGGGATCGAAGCCATCCTTCGTTCGCTTCACGGGAAGAAACTGCTTCATACTGAGATCTTCGGACTTCTTAATCTCTTGGCTTGATATCTTAGTAAGAGGCAGTGTGAAATTCTCCTTCACATTTCTACATCGTCAGACTTCATATTATTTGAGTATTCCATGAATGGCGATTCACCCTTTTTTCGTCGAGATAGAGGGACATACCGCAAGATGGCAGAATTCTGTGAGGCTTCTTTCTTAAAAGCTTCCGTTTTTAGAGAACTAATAGATGCTTCATTTGCGATAGCCTTGATAGCATGAACTTCTTTTGCCAGCTCTCCTGCCTTGATCTTTGGCTGTCTCGAGCTAGAGTTGTCCTTGTTGTTCTCGGTTAAAGAACCATCCATTGGGACGTTTTTTTCTATTTGATCATTACTCGTATAAAACTTTGCATCTACGTAGTGTGATTCTGCTTCCGAGAATGGATTAGTGTCAGCCTCAACTTTTCTAACTCCATCTTGATAGAATTTGAAGCATTGATGCAACGTCGAAGTTATCACCCCATTCTCATGAATCCAAGGACGTCCTAACAATAATTTGTAAGTAGTCTTGGAGTCTATGATGTGGAAGATGGTAGTGGCTTTAAGGTCTGCAATGATCAACTCCAGCCTAATCATGCCAATCGCTCGTTGTCCACCTTGATTAAAACCTTGGATTACCAATCTGCTTTTCGTGAGCTCTTCCATTGAAATGCCTAACTGCTTCATGGTTGATTTAGGCATTATGTTGATAGCCGAACCATCATCGATAAGCCTAACTTTATGCTCACGAATGTAGCCCGAGACGAATAAAGGCCTATTATGGAGTTTAGACCCCAACAGCAAATCTTCATCTGTAAAGGCGATAGACATACAACATGGGGCACATGTGTTTATGGAGGATTTGGGAGTGCAAGCATCTTTGAGCGCTTCAACGAGAGTGTCTTTAGCCGCTTGTGGGAGTGCTAACAAGTCATTCATGAGATGAACTGGGATATCCTTTTGTTCCACTACTTGTTCGGGTGCCTCTAGCACGGAGTTATCACCTTCTATCACATGTGTAGCGTGACACGTGACAATTTTATAACCTTTTTCTTGTTCGTTATGAAGGAAGTTGTTTGGGAAGAATTCTTCCAATGTCACCTGCTGACGAGGTTGGAGAATATCCTTACTCTCCTCCATGACAGGCCGAAGTTTTCTYATATCTTTCTTTCCCTTCTTCTTTTTTGGCATGTTCTTTCTTTTGTAGTTTCGGAACATGTGAGACTTTTTCTGAATGAATCGTTGTTTCTGCTTCTTTCGGCGAGTCACGAGAGTCCATCCTTCTTCTTCATTGACATTAAGCTTGGTCTCATGTTGAAGAGTGGTTCTTGGTATCGCGTGTTGCCACCAAATTGCTACAGGCTCTAGAGTCCCAAATTGGATCAACTTTACTTCTTGGTTGTGGACTGCATAACCATTAGAGTTTACTGCAACATGGTTTGTTTGAGCTACCTCGTCGAGGTTAAGCTCGATCTTCCTCTCTTGAGCTAACTTTAGGATCAACTCTTTCAAGACGAAACATTTTTCCACTGGATGACTAATGACCTGATGGTACTTGCAGTAATTGGGACCATTGGTCTTTCCCATCTCTTCTGGACGTTTGCATTCGGAAGTTCAATTAGCCGTTTCTCCAGTAGCTGCTTCAACATGTCTGGAATATCTGAATCGGGAAAAGGATAGACTTTTTCCTGTCTCTCCTTCAAAGTTGGACGCCGCTTCTCGTTTCCAGCCATTTATCTTCCATCCTTTTTGTCGTTGAAGTTTCTTCTTTTCGTAGAAAACTTAAACGGAGTCATGTTGACGACCATGGATTCTTTCTTAGAACTCTTAGCAATTTTATCAGAGTTCTTTACTTCTTTCTTCTCCTTCTTGAGGTATGGGACAAGATGATCTTTGTTCCCTCGGCTAGCGATACTTAGTTCCATGTCATGGGCACGAGTTGCTAGTTCTTCAAAACTTCGGGGTTTTATTCCCTGGAGAATGTAGAGGAGTCCCCAATGCATGCCCTAAGTGCACATTTCTATTGCAGACACTTCAGTCAATCGGTCTTTGCAGTCGAGGCTTAGAGCTCTCCACCAATTGATTTAGTCGACAACAGGTTTATCTTTCCGTTGCTTAGTGCTGGTTAGCTCCATCATGCTAACAGTTCGCCTTGTGCTGTAAAAGCGATTTAGGAATTCTCTTTCCAGTTGCTTATAGATTCAGGCTCCAAATCTGTGTACCAATCAAAGGCATTGCCTTTCAGCGTCCTGACGAACTGCTTGACCAGTAGATCTCCTCTAGTGCCAGCATTTTCCCACATTTCGAGGAAATGAGCAATATGTTGCTTGGGATTACTCTTTCCATCAAATTGTTGGAACTTGGGAGGCTGATATCCTGTTGGCAATCTCATATTGTCAATTCTCTTGGTGTACGGCTTGGAGTACAGGATGGAATCTTGAGCCGGTCCGCCATACTGAGCTCTCATCGAATTTGTGATCATATTTTGGAGCTGTTGGACGGACAGTGAAGCAATTGAGACAGAATGTTCTTGTTGTTCTTCTTGCACGGTGTTCTTTCTTTTCTCACTAACTTTTGCAG
>NW_019104577.1:568800-595298 GCF_001995035.1 Momordica charantia
CCATGTGTCAGCATATGATTCGCCCGCGTCATCATCTCGGGTATTTTCCGTTCGACTTGATTCGATCATAACTTCTTCATTTAAAGTCCGATTTGAATCATTCAAATTGCGTTGGATTCGTCTTTTCAAGCTCTACATTATGGACACTTTGAAACACCAAAATCATCAGTATATTAAGTTTGTTATCATCAGAACATATGGTATGATTGAAGCTCGAAAAGGCCAACATAACCCTCTACGTGGCCATCTATTCAAAGGCTCATATCATGTAGAGGCAAAAAGGTTAAGTACTCGAGTATGACTTGGTAAACGCACCTGATGAATGACCTTCCGACAACCATTTATTGCTACTGTTAGATACGCTAGCCTTCTCCACATCATCGCCCATATCATGCGAATGCAGAAAGTTTAAGTACCTGAGCACGCCTTGAGTATGCCTTGATAGGCGCACCCAAAGAATGATCTTTTGGTAGCCATTTCTCATTGCTGTCAGAATGTGAAAGCTCACTCCACATCATTGCCTCTACATAAGGTTGCTCTCACGTAGGCCGCCCAATGACCTGACATGAGAGGGGGCCAATGTTGGGAGGTGAGGTTAAGAGCCACGTGGGCCAAACTCAACAGTCAAAATCTATGCCGGGCTCCAAGGTCAGTACGGTGACTTAATTCCCCCACACAAGTGTCGCACCCGCGCTCATAAAAATGAGCTTTAATGTTACAAGGTGCAGTCAACAGTAAGGGATGGGTCATAACAGTTTGATAAGATGGGAAACTTCCCACTTATCTCCGGTAAATACACCCCCATTTCATCGAATCAGGTTGAAAATCTATCTGAAACTGATATGCCTAGCTCGTACTCAAAACTAATTTGACCGTCAGAGTGCTCTGTCTGTTTTTGCAGGTTTCTCGTTTCCAATTCGCTCGCTAACAGCTCATTAAGGCTCAGTGTACGTCACTCCACGACACTTGGTGGAATTCAACATCGACAGTCACTTTCCAGTTTCCAATACACAACAACATACAACGGTCATAAAAGTTCTAGGACACATCTATACCAATAAATAAAAAATAAAATGATAAAAAAATCCTTACCTAAAAAATATGGAGTTCCACGAGCATGATTTAAAAGACATTTTCAATAAATTTTTCCCCCACTTAAACTGAACCCTCAATTCTGTTGTGGACGGTTGGTTTATGCCCCTCCCAAAATTTTGTTTCTCCTGAACTAATAACAATCCATTTGGAATCCAAAGTAGGACCCACTAGTAAGTAAGAACAATAATTCAGTTATCTTTCACAAGTCACTTTGTGGAAATAGTAAGAAAAAGAAATATAATAATAACGTATAATAGGTGAAATACTCCCAAAACAGTAACAACAACAATAATAATATTATATTATAGGTTCAACGAAAACGGATAACGACCTCCCAACCGCCAACTCTTAAGCTACAAAATACACTACACACAAATTTGCTGCTTCAATTTCCTTTTCAATAACCAAACCTTTTGCTGTCTACAATTTCCTCCTTTTTCTTTTTCTTGAAGCACATTTTTCCAATACCAATCAATCAAATAAATAATATAATCTGTCATTTCAAAATCCCTTTGGAGGGGAAGTGTGAAGAGAAATCTGGTGGAGGAATGGCTTTTAGTTTTGGCTTGGTTTCTGCGTATTGGAACAAGAGGCGTAGGCGCAATAAATCATCACAAGATCATCAAACTTCTTCAGACCCTTGTATGTTAGTTTTGAAGATTAGTTAATGCATATGATATGGTGATGTACCAGCTTCAAGTTTCCCTTTCCAGATTCTTTTCTTGGCTCACCAAGTTGTGTTCATCAGGGATCTATAGGCCTGTTGAGCTGTGGCAACTTGAGGATCAAACTACCCTCCAAACGCCCACCAAAAGGCACCATGGATCTTGTGTTTTCACGCTCCGGGAAATGGAAGAGGCCACATGCTCGTTTAGCGACGACAACTTGCTCGGTAAAGGTGGCTTCGGCCGTGTTTACCGAGGTACCTTGCGCTCTGGAGAGGTATGTTGTTTTGCTATCTTTATCCCTTCCCACACTCGCATTTCGCAAAAGTTTCGTCAACTTTTAGGATTGTGTTTATTCAGTCTTGAACAATACTTTCTTTCAAGAAATTCTTATGGCCACTACTAAACTTTTTATAGCGCGGTTTATTCTTTACCTTGAATTGCCTCTCCTACCGTAAATCCTTGCTATTTGAGCAGGGTAGTAATATATTGCCGTAGTCTTTGGATTTTAAATTTTTTTAAGAGATTCTTGAATTTAGATAAGTTGCATCTATTCTCAGTTTCCCTCCTTTAAAAAGATTAATCTAATAAATCCATAAACTTTCAATTTTGTATCTAATAAGTTCCTACATTTTCAACTCCATTTGTTTAATTACTTAATGCTACAAACACGAAATCTTCCCATGTCTTATTTTACCATATATGTTCAACTCTAAGTATTCCTCTACCAGTATAGCTTAAATTTAGGTTCAAAATCAACCAGCCACGTGTGTAGTCTATAAATAACATAGCCAAACGGTGCCATGTAAGTATTAGATTGATGGAGTTTAACGACTTAAATAGACACAAAAATTGAAATTAAAAGTTTATAGAAGACCAAAAAATTTAAAAGTTGAAAGAAATTATTAGACACATTTGATGGTGAATTAGGTTGTAGCCATAAAGAAAATGGAGCTGCCAGCATTCAAAGAAGCAGAAGGAGAGCGAGAATTCCGAGTGGAAGTTGACATTCTGAGCAGATTGGAGCATCCAAATCTTGTTTCACTCATAGGGTACTGTGCAGATGGGAAGCATCGGTTTCTGGTGTATGAATATATGCATAAAGGGAACCTCCAACAACATTTAAATGGTTAGTTACGTTAATTTAATTAATTTTGTTTAGTTTACTAATTATAATCCAATCCAAAGTAATTATTAAAATAATATATGTAATGGTGGTAGGATTAGGAACTGGAGAAGCAAAGATGGATTGGGAAGGGAGGCTTAAAGTGGCACTTGGTGCAGCAAAGGGATTGGCCTATCTCCATTCATCTTCTGCTGCTGGAATGCCTATTGTCCACAGGGATTTCAAATCCACTAACATTCTTCTCGACTCCAATTTCGATGCAAAGGTAAACTAAATCTTGTTGTAATCGATCTGTTTAAGCTTTTGGTCTGATGACAATTTAACATGGTGTCAAAGTAGAAAGTTACGGTTGAATTGTTCAAACACCTGTATTGCAAATTTCCAAATTCACAATTGAGAGTGAGAATCTAAGAATGTGAATAAAAAAAGTTAAACATACATTAACTTATTAACTTTAAATTGCATTTTTAGCCTAATGGTGACTAGGAGGTTTTAAATAATTTAAACAATTGTAAGTCATATTTATTGAATCTTTGTGCAAATTTCGAAGCAAAAGGTTAAGAATATGAATAAAATATTAAATACATCACCTACGGCGGACATATTAAACTTTTGGGTTTAGTGATGATTTGACATGTGTCTTTGATTCGTTATCTCTCATTGTTGTAATTTGATAGATATCAGACTTTGGGCTTGCAAAGTTTATGCCAGAGGGACAGGAATCGCATGTGACTGCTAGAGTCCTCGGCACGTTTGGATACTTTGATCCTGAGTATACCTCGGTATGTCTTTAAACACAAACTAAATCAATGATAAATTATATACAATAATATCATTTATCTACATAGTTGGTTTCAATTTTGCCCCTTTAATGTTTTAAAAGTTTCATTTATCTAGTTGTTACTGTCATTAGATATTAAAGAAAATGAAACAAACTACATAGATTAGTTAAGGGCATTTTGTGTAATCTAGCATTCATTGGAGTGTAGTTAAGATAAACCTACTCTCATGAGGTGGGAATTTGAATTTGAAGTGGTTGGTTTTTGATAATAGACAGGAAAACTGAGTCTGCAAAGTGATGTATATGCATTTGGAGTGGTTCTTCTTGAGCTCCTCACAGGCCGCCGAGCAGTGGACTTGAACCAGGGCCCAAATGATCAAAACCTCGTCGTACAGGTAAACATAATAAAACCATATTTATAGAATGACTTTTGAAAAAAGCGCTTTTACTTACAACAATTATAATATAGTGAGTGATTTTATATGTGTTTTTAAAGGTAAGGCATATATTGAATGATCGGAGAAAGTTACGTAAGGTGATAGATCCAGAAATGAGTCGAAGTTCCTATACGATGGAATCCATTGTCATATTTGCAAACCTAGCTTCACGTTGTGTTCGAACAGAGAGTAGCGAAAGACCAACAATGGCAGAATGTGTAAGAGAGCTCCAAATGATCATCTACACGAAGTTACAAACTCGCAAGACCTAGAGATATCATATATATATACTTCATCTATTGTTTTGTATTCAATATGAACTTTGTTCTTATGCCAAGTTAAAGTATGGTGAAGAGACATGTGCATCTCTCTTTTTAGGATGCGGTTCAAATTCTCACTCGTATATTTGAGAAATCTATGATTATATATATCATTGTACCTAGAATGAAAAATAAAATTAAGAAAAATTAAGAATAGTTGTTTGCGTATCCATACATACTTCTCTTAATGACATAATTATTTCTTTTTCCTCTTCAGTTGCCTACTTGAACTCGAATTAATCAACTTAAGAGTTTGACCATCAGTGATTTTTGATTCTTGCAAGAGTTTTACTATTAATGATTTTAGATTCTTGTAAATTTGATGTTTGAAATAGCTCAAAGTGATCCTTGAATTAGTGGTGGAACGTATATATCAAAAGTTCAGTGTGATATTTGAATGAGATAGATTGTTTCAAATTAAAATTAGTAATTGAATTTAATAATTGAGGTTACGCAAAATCGGGGCCAGAACGGATATATTTTGATTTAAGACGAAAATTTAGATCAAAGTTTACTATGTTAAATTTCTTTGTATCGTCCAAATTCCCTTTGTGTATGTGCTTCTGGGAAACGTATAGTACTCTATTCCATTACAAAAATCTAGCGTAATCAAAAAAGCTAGACCCACTACGGTATTCTTTCAAATCCTGAATATGATACTACCAATAATTGTGGTAATTCAAATATGTCACATATGTCTTTCTCTCAATCAGTACTCGTTGAAGAAATAGAAATTACCACAATTTTTTTATGAAAAATGTGGGAAGAGAAATACATTTTATAACAATTTATTATTTTACGTTCTCTCAAAATTTAAATTACAAAAATTTAAACTATACCTACGAAATAATTTAGAACTAGTATATATTTAGGGTACGAAAGTTAAAAATATATGTTTTAGTTCCCAATAATTGTTTCTGTGATAAGTCAAAATCTAGCTACTAGCATTCACTGCCCTTCAGCAACATATGAGCCACCTGACAACCCAACATCATGTAATGGAATCGTTTCTGTGATAAGTCAAAATCTAGCTACTAGCATTCACTGCCCTTCAGCAACATATGAGCCACCTGACAACCCAACATCATGTAATGGAATCGAAGAATGCATAACCAATGGCTCAATATACATGCATGTCAACAAAAATCCAGAATAGCATGTTTGAACTTTTGTCATTTTTAAAATCACTGGTATTTTATTATCAAACGATCGATATTATGCTAGAGCATGCATTTAAAAGTGTGACAATAATATACAAGTGATTTTAGAAAATGGGTATACCAAAATCACCCCAAACATGTCCACATCTCTCTGAAATGAAAAACGCTTCAACTTAAGTTCAACTAATGCCATCATCAAAGGCAATACTATCATTGGCTGTTGGCATCCTCTTTGGGTGTAGCATCATTGTAGGGATGCCTAGGAGCAGTTTTGGAAGTCACAAAGTCTGTGGCAGATGAAGATGCAGATGTTGCGTTCGTATTTATTCCATCATTCTGCAAAATGCTCTCAATTGTCTTAACCACTTCACCCATTGTGGGGCGGTCTGCAGCTAATTCTTCAACGCATTGCATGGCCAATTCCAAGAACTTTGCGAACCCGACAAGTTTCGTTGTATTATCTATTATCGTCTCGTCTATAATCTGCTTCAAACCATAATATTCTTCATCACTCCTATTCATCAACAAACGCACCTCGCGAACTATGTACTTTCCTTTCTCAATTGGCAACTTAGCAGTTAGCAGTTCCAACATAACGACTCCAAAGCTGTACACGTCACTTTTCTCGGTCAATTGTTGACTCATGTAATATTCGGGATCCAAATAACCCTACAAATGAATGTCATGGACAATATGAGAGAATAATATGGAAAAAAAAAAAAAAGAAGAGAGAGAACTCTATGCTAATGGGCATGTTAAAGTCTAGACAATTGATAACATTCCAGTTTCTTGCTTCTCGTTTCCAGCTTTTAAGAAACATATGTGTTTGGTAGCTATTCAGGTTTCTCGTTTCTTACAGTAGCTATTCAGGTTTCTCGTTTCTTATTTGTAAGAAACGTTTCCAAGAGATTATTTACTTAGGTGCCGTTTGATAACCATTTCGTTTCTAGTTTTTTGTTTTTCAAAATTATGCTTGTTTTTGTACCATTTCATCCGTAAGTTTTTCACCTCCCTTGAAAACATATTTGAATTCTTAACCAGAGTTCAAAAACAAAACAAGTTTTTGAAAACTGCTTTTTTTATTTTCAAAATTTACCCTAGATTTTGAAAATATTTAAAATTAAGAAAAAAAACAAAGAAAAACACGAGTGAAAATAATGTTTATAAGCTTAATTTTTTAAAGTAAAAAACAAAAGACGAAATGGTTATGAAGTTTCTAAGTAGACTAAGATTTCCTCATCCCTAGCTATCTAAGTAGACTAAGATTTCCTCATCCCTAGCTACAGGTATTAGAAAAATGTTGACTAAAATGCTGACACAACATAGAGATGATGAATAAACTACTTACCAATGTCCCTTTAACTTGAGTAGAAACATGTCCCTTTCCACTATCTGAGACAAGCTTGGACAAACCAAAATCTGCAACCTTTGCATTTAAATGTTCATCCAGCAAAATGTTGGTTGACTTAACATCTCTATGGATTATGGGAGGATTCGCGAGCTCGTGTAAGTAAGTCAATCCTCTAGCAGATCCAAGTGCAATACGAAGTCTTCTCTTCCAATCAAGATAAATACCGGATTTCCCTAAGCCAATGTTGCACATGTTATTCTCGGTTACGTTTATAATTAAAACTGAACTTTCATTGAAAAAAATGAAAGTGTAGAAAAGGGCGTATAAGAAAACAGCCCAACAAAAGGGAGCTGAACTAAAAGAACGGGCTCCAATCTAGCGTGATCAAATAATCCCAACTTCAATTTCACGTCGCTTTTCTGACATAAAATCGGCCAAACAACCCGAGATATCCGTGGAAACTTACCAGCTAGACTCTGTCTAAGAGTTCCATTAGGCATAAATTCATAAACAAGCATCTGTTCTCCTTGTTCAAAACAAAATCCAATAAGGCCAAGAAGATTCTTGTGATGAACTCGTGAAAGCAGTTCAATTTCTGTCTTGAACTCAAGGCCACCCTGCATTGATCCTTGTTGAGCTCTTTTGATTGCAACTACTTTTCCATCCACAAGAACTCCTCTGTATACCTACCAAGGATGATGACAGTGCTAAAACAACTAATCGTAAAAGAAAAGAAAACAAGAAAGAACAATCGGGAAACATTTACCTTGCCAAATCCTCCGGATCCTATCTCATTGCTCATGGAGAAATTATTTGTGCATTTTTTCAGTTCATCATAAGAAAACCATCTGGCTCCCTTTAATTGTGGTGCACCTCCACTATCGTCTCCACTTGGTGCCCATAAAGCTGGGGTAGATATAACATCAGTGTTATTTGGTCAATACTTAATATCTTCCATCGACCAATAGGTTGTGTCTATTTAGTCTTTGTACTTTAAAATTTCCTACAAGGTCCATCAACTTTCAATTTTGTAGCTAATAGGTCTGTGTTAACTCCGCTAGTTTACCGATTATGCCACCAAACACAACTTTGTAAACTTAAGGACCTATTAGAAATTTTTTACAAGTACAAAGACTAAATAAACACAATACTAAAGTTAATAATCCAACCATATAATTTAACCTAAAAGCAACAGTGATTAACATCATTTACCAAATGGCTTGGCATTTTCTGCACGTTTCTTTTGCCGAATTGCATATATTACAACTCCAATGAGGCATAGAACGAGAAAGGCACCGCCAACAGCTATTCCAATTACCACTCCGTAACTGGTTGAAGTTTCCCTATTCATGTCTTGAGGAATTTATGCATTTGGCATCAGTTCATCATGGCTAATGCTAAAGCATAACAACCAAGTGACATTTTGATGTAAAATGATAACTAAGATTACCTGAAAAGTGATAAGGAAATGCGATGAAATAATATGGCCCAAACTTGTGGGGAGGTTTGTAAGTTTGATTATGCAAATCAAACCCAATCCTCTGAATGTCTGACCGATTGAAATACTTATCAGGTGGAAAAAGTGCCAGCTTCATTTGGAGATAATCTTGAACATTCAAGAAAGGATTTTGAATAGAAGGCGTGAGGTTGAATGCATCCAAAAGACTCATTTCCAGTAAATGAAACAGAGTTATATTGGACAATTCCCTGAACGAGGGTCCTCTAAAGTATAAAGTCCCTTCATATGGATATGCACATTCACAACTCTGAGGGTTCAGCTCCTCATAAAGAGGACATGACTTGCTTCCACAGTGGACAAGGCTAGTAGAATAAGATTCCGTTGGCTGCTTTTGAAGCCGGCAAAAATTCATAGTTGAGAACGCATCAACGCTACACACCGGATTTCCTGTCAGCCTAAAACACGCAACACTCGTATGAATGAATAAAGATAAGCCACAAAGTACAACATGAAATCTAATATCGAGGAAAATGGCTAAGGATTTTTCTCACATCAAAGTTTTGGTATATCCTGAAATAGAGGTAACTGAAGGAATATTGTTATTTTGCAAATCAACGAGCTGCAATTGTTGGCTGATGCTGTCACCCATATTTAATGTCCCACTTAATGCATTGTTCTTCAGTTTTCTGTAATGACCCTTAAAATATATTAAACTGTTTTGTTGCGATTCAAAATTTAACCATAATGCTTAAATCAAAGCTTACACTTGTTGAATTTGTGGTAAGCTAAAGACTCCTTGTGGCACATTTCCTCGTATCGGCCCATATTCAATGATCCTAGAACCATGTTAGCATAGAAATTTACCATTAGATCTCAAACTTCTCGAGAACTTGTCAAAAGTTTTATGGGTGACCTAAGAACTTACAGAGTGGTGAGCGATGGTAGATTTGTGAACCACTCCGGAGCTGCTGATGAATCAAATGAGTTGTTACTAAGGTCCCTGTAAAGATAAAACTTCACTAGTTAAATACATGAGTAATAAGAAGATCAAAATGGAAATGTTAGCTCCTTGCCATATGCTTACACGTAATTTAGTGAAGTCATTTGAGTCAAGTTTGGCAGTGGACCTATCAGCTTATTGTAGGCTAAATTCCTGAAAGTAGCACACAAGAGTGGGGACAGAAAAGGAAGTTGATTAACTACCCATAAAAGACCAGAAGCTTTGTCATAATATTTACAAGATGAATACTCACAATTCATTGACATTTATTAGGCTGCTTAGATTTGATGGGACATTTCCTGTTAGATAATTTCGATCAAGTCGGCTGTTAAATATTTGAACAACTTCAGTAAGTTGTAGAGAGAAAATTGTGTGAGAACTAAGGGCAAAGTAACTTATACTCACAGAACCTCAAGAGTCTTAACAAGTCCCAATGTTGATGGGATACTCCCAGAAAATTTATTTCCATCAAATAATCTGATGAAAGAACCGGGTAAGATTTGGGACAAAAAAAAGATGGAACAGAGTCTTGGGTTGATATCCACTTACATGTGTAATAATATCATCTCGGAGCTAAAAATTTTAGGTGAAATGGTACCTGATAACTGGTTTCCGCTGAAATGACTGCAATTCACAAAGTCAAGCTTTAATTTTAAAGTTCTTGGGGGTGAAGAAACATCTAACTTTTTAGATATATGCTTTCATTTGCACACTAGATTGGGTTACTCGAAGAAAATAATACTCACAAATGTTTTGCCTCAAGAAGGAGATCCAAACCCGGGGAATTGGAAGTTGAAACCGGGAGAGCACCCGTCAACTGATTTTCTGCCAAGTCTAGCCAATAGAGTTTGGAGAGTTTTCCCAAAGTTGGTGGTATGGTACCAGTGAAGTTGTTAGAATTTAAAGCCCTGGGATATGAAAATTCTAGTTAAAATATAAACAAACAAGTTCCTTATTTGCTTATTAATAAATTTTTCTCACAAGAAGGAAAGCTCAGCAAGATTGCCCAATTCTTCTGGAATACTACCGCTAAACCCACAAGCAGACAGGATCCTGAAAGTTGAAAATTGAAAATGAAAAAAATATCTTAGCACTAAAAAGGAAAAAAAAAAACAAAAAAGTTTAATGGGACCGAATCTGTTTGCTAATTAGCTCTTTACAAGGTATTCAAATTCGGCAGATTCCCCAGCGCTGGAGAGATCGAACCAGTGAGACCTCGATTGGATGAAAGGTCCCTGCAATTAAAACATTAGAAACTCAATGGTCTCAATGAACAAATATGAGACTGCTTCCTAAACTGGAAGATAGAAACCTTTCTTGAAAGTATGGTCAGAATTCAAATTATTACATACTCTAAAATGTGCTCCTGTTAAATCAACCACAAAGATAACAATGCTACTTACAATGATCTCAGTTCAGAAAGGCCTCCGATGTCACCACCAAGTTTACCTTTTAGGCCCATACTTGATAATCTCCTAAAGAGGTTAACACACATAGTTAGTGAATGGTTTAACCAAAATATTAAAAAGAAAAAGGAACAGCACTGAAACCTTGTACAAATATTGCTAAGAGGTGAGTAAAAATAAATGGAAGAGAAATGTTACCAACGATAAATAATAGATATTTACAATGCAGTTACTCTTGAATTCTTGCAAATTACTCCTTCCCAGGGAGCTGCACAGGGATCATCTGACGTTCCCCAGCTTGGTGGTGTATTTTGCCATCCATCTTTCAAGGATTTAAGCACCGAAACTGCACAATTGCTTAACATTCACGGTTAAACTGTATTCAAGACTTCGCTTCTTTCCATACTTCCTAAACGATCTCTCTAACAGATTGTAACTATAGCAACTAAAGCAAAAGAAGTTCAAACCAAAAGTCAAATCCACAGTAACCCAAATTCTAATTTCAAAAGAATAATTAAAAAAAAGGGGTTAAATTACAAGTTTATTCTCTAAGTTCTACATCTGTTTCTATTTAGTCCCTAGACTCTTAAAAAGTTTCAATTCGGACTCCTCTATGTTGTTCTCAACATTATATGGTAAACTAATTCATAAAAAAAGTAAGTCAACCCGATAAAACAACAAAAGTGGGCGAGAAAATTCGATAGTGTTTGCGAAGAGACTACACAAAACATTTGAAATCGATTATTTAATGAAATCTTGTCTGTATTCTTCCAAATGGGAGACGATTGAGGAAATAAATATAGAAACAATCAGCGCAGGGGATCAATAAGTAGAAACTTACAATCACGGGGATCAATATAGGAAGCGGCCGAGTAGAAGAAAGCCAAAAGTAGCAGCGTTTGCAGAGTTGACACCGCCACAATCGCCCCCATATTTTCGCTCCCAACGGCACCACACACGCGAATCGATTATTCCCTTCTTTAGTAAACCTGAAACAAAAAAGCAATTGACCATTTCCCCTCTTCATCTCTGGTCGCATCTCTTGAATGCTGGTAGGTCGATGTAATTATCAGTTATCACTGATATTTTGATCAAGCAATTTAAAGCTCACAGTTGGATGTTAGGTAGGAGCTACCCCACTAACGCATTTAACTCAAATCGGCATATAATGGAGAAAGAAAAAGGACCCTTTGTTCTAAAGTTGCTTCTTGTTTTGGAAGAGAAAAAGGTTCTTCTATATTCTGCAGTTTCGCTTTCACCAACATATATGCACTAATTTTTCCTTTCTCCTATGAATTTTTGTGGGGTTTGAATAATTGCTTCCCTCTCTGTTCCTTTCTTTTTCACGCCCATCGCCATTGTCATGAGTCATGATGCTTCCCTCTCGGAGCTTATCCATTTCTCCCCTCTGGCTTATTGATCTCCTCGTCCAAGGACCAGTGTTTCAAATTTCGAGCCACATGGGAGAGAATGTCGTTTTTCCCCATGTCCACGAAATGTGGAAGAGAAATGCTAACATGTCGACATGTTAGCATGGACATTTGGCAAAGACCTCGTCAGGTGAGCGTGAGAGAAATGAAGCTAGTAATGCCTTACTTCAAAAATACCTATTAACTCTATCATTTGTTTAAAAAATACCAAAAAATGCTTTGGCTGTGAGTATTTGTTAGGTCGGTTGAAAAATTGACGGCTCATTAATTTTTACATTTCTCTATTAACTGTCAAATATTAATATTCAGCATAGAAATAGATATATCTTCACGGTAGCATAAGTATTTTCCAAAAATACATCTATTAATGCAAGAATACCATCATTAAACATAATATAAATATTTTAAAAATATCAACAAATATCAATTGATATTTTGAATGAAAATTTGACGTGGCAGTTGATGTGAAAGCTTACCTAGATTAAGTGTCTAAGAAAAGAAAAAAAAATGGTAGAAGAAGCAATTTTTTAAAAGAAAATGATAAAGAAACTTATGAGAAAAATCATGAAGAAAACGACGACTTTTTTTCCCTCTCAAGACTCTCACCCATTTCTCCCCTGGCTTATGCTCTCAAAGTCCAAAGACTTTGTCAGAGAGCGTATGATAAATGAAGCTAGAAATATCAATTTGTTAAAGCTTAACCTATTAAACCATGTATTTCGATGGGTTAGATATTCGAATTTTCACTCTCATGGGTTATTGAGTTAAAAAAAAAAAAAACAAAATATTTGAAAGTTCTTTCTAATTTAAAAATAGGTTAAATTATAAATTTTGATCCTGTGATTGGGACAAAGTTTCGATTCAATCCTTATAGTTCTAAAAGTTTCAATTTAGTTTTCATGATCAAGGCTCGCTTCAATTTTGTCTCTATGATTTTAAAAGTTTCAATATGGTTTATTAATTTATGCATAGTTTCAATTTTGTTACTATAATTTGGTTAAATCTCACAAGTCCTCTCTAAAATTTGTTTTACCCCTTCAAAAATCCACTTACTTTATTTCATTTTCTTACTGAGCCTTAAATCTCAACACACTCAACTAAAATAGTTATAAAATAGAAAATTGCGGCATGGAAAAAAAAATATATCCATATGATAACAGTGAGGATACTTGTGAAGTTTAACTAAATCACAGGGACCTTATTGAAACTTTGAATAACAATATTTTATAATGATTATAAAAAATAATGCAGTTACAATTATTTTCATTCCCAAAAATTATCTTTCCAAACCAGGTAATTCTTAAATATTGGATTGGAAAGGGCAATCCATCCCACAATTACAAAATTCCGGATTAAATGGAATTATTTTAGAAAAAACAGTTTTTGAATCATCTTGAACAAACAATTAATAGAATTTTATTTTTTTAAATTAATTTTTCAAATCTTGGAGGTCCAGTCTATATAATTCTGTAAGGAAAAAGAAAAGTAAAAAAGAAATTAACTTTTTAAAGTTAATCTTTATTTGTTGTTTTCTTAATGTTTTAAAGTTTTGTAATGTTGTCAAAATGTTAATATGAAGTTTCAAAAAAAATTAAAAATTAAAGAAAAAAAGATCTTCAAATGCAGTATTATTTCAAGAAAAAAAATCCTTGAAAGAAAAATTTTGAATTCTTTAAAAAAATTGAAAAGAAAAACCCACTAATGAGACGGGGTATGATTGTCAAGATAATGATATTTTGACTTTTATTTTAATGTTCAGATATTTTGAAATGAATTATTAAAATGCCATTTAGTCCAAGTTATCTAAAAATATCTAGCATAATTTTAAAAATATTTATAAAATATCAAAATAATTACAGAGTTATGCCAGATGTTATTCTCCTACACTATTTAAAATATTTTTCATTATTGCCTTTACAGAGTGTAATGGGAGAATGAAGCTAGATCTAACAAATGAGATACGAGCCCATGAGTAGCGGGGAAACTCGGGATGGGCCCAAAGTGGAGGAAAGAAGAGCAGAAAGATCTAAAGGCTTGACGGACGAACAAAACCATAAGAGCCGATGAGCCTGAGAGTTATTTGTGCAAGAATTCCATATAAATTAGCTAAGGATGACCACACTAACACCAATTCTACACTAATTTTGTGCAAATAATGTTTTGCATTCATTAACATCTTTACCTTAGTATACAATGCTGAGAGTTATAAAAAATAGCCTAATTTTGAATGTTTTGATGCATCATTGTTGATGCTGCAACATCGGAATCAAAAAGGTAGAAAAGGACAGAGCTGACAGTGACATATTTTTACCTGAGAATTTACTGCAGTAAAATGCAAATTCACCTTAAATTGAGTTGGGCCCCGTTTTTATCCATTTTGGTTGCCGTAAAATTAAGGATGGGTATAAATGCTTTCCTTCAAGGTTGTCTCCATTGATTCTTCATCAATCAAACCCTAGGGAGAACAAGACAAGAGATGAGGGTAGACACTTGGAGAGGAACCCAAAGAAGATAACAAAGGGAGTTGATATAGTGATGGGCTGCTGTGTTTCTTCATTTTCTTCTTCTTTTGTACTCTTTAGTGCACAAGTTTTGTATTTTCTCCTACCATTTTCTTGTATGACATTGCATAACTAAGTTCCTATTGTAAGGGGAGGATGTTGTGAACTAATTTTGGGCTGTAAATCTTGCTTTGACTTTAATGATGATATATATATTGAGTTGAAATTGTTTTTGAAGTTTGATTTCCAATGTGCTTGGCCAACATATTGGAATACCTTTTTATTAGCTTTTGGAAAATTGGAATAAGGAGTGTTTGGCTTCAACTCGTGCTAGATCTACTTGAGTTTAGAGTATGGGTACTTAGGAATAAGGCTCACCTAATAAGGCTATAAACTGTGATGGTATGCTGTTTTGGTTTGTTTCAAAACTTAAATATCATAAAATCTGAGAAGTCTGGGAAGATTCCATGTCTGTTTGGCCAATATATCAACATCGTTAATGTTGTAGAATTGTTTACGTGAGCCCAGAAAAAAGTCACATAAACTCTTCCCCTTACCCTTGTTACATCAATAGTTAACCCACATTAAAACCCATTTTACTCTATAACCAGACTGATTTTAATTGTTTTCTTTACTTGTTTTCTTACTCAGTGAATGTTCTTGCACTATTTCGGTTTAGTTTCAGAAGCTACCTTATTAAACATATTTTGGTTAAGTTTATTTGTTTTCTTAAGTAAACATTGAAGTATTTAGTTATCAATCCCTATGAATACAATCTTTTTATCGCTTGCTACAATGGTTGTGTACACTTGCACAAAAGGTTCTAAACCGTACAACATATGGCTTACTAGGTTTTGGGTCCTAGTGGTCAGTTGGCCAGCGCCTATTCGTGAGTTTCGTGCTCTACGAAAAGCTAGATGATGGGTCGACTCCTACTCTCTTGTACCGTCCTACCCACGATGGTGTTATCTCCTAAAGCAAAAACTATTTAAGAAGAGAAGATCTTTTGTCAACCCTAGAGTTCTCACATCTAAATAAAGAGAAAAACCTCACAATCAAGGTACTCGACAAAAATCCTACCTATTGCTACGCTTCACATTAAACCCCGATTCTGACTTAAGCATCAGAGTGTATATGGCTAGTACCACACCATTGTGTAACTTCTTCTATTTTGCAGATCTGTCGAATCCCTTTTTATTCTTGAACATTGATGCAATTTTATAAATCCCGAAATGCCAAATTGCCACATTAACAATTAGCGTCGTCTTTGGGAACAAATTCAATAGATCGAAGTTTTGCTCAACCAACAAAAAGATTATTGAAGCAACACAAGCCGGAGAAGCAATATGGTAGACTCTAATCAGATCCCAAAATGTGAACGACAAGATCTTTTGTGGGTGTGATTGTACGACCATCAATGGAATGAGAACATGTCATGCTAACTCCGTATCTCTAGTGAATGACAATTTAACCGCCAATGTGATGAGAACATGTTATGCCATGGGGTCAGATCGCGTAGCCAGTTTGATGTCTCTAATGAGGGATGAGAACATGTCCTTGCATGCTATTGGCTCGATCTCTCCACCGTTAGTGGGATGAAAACATGTCATGTCATGGGGTCAGATCGTACAGCCAATTTTATGTCTCCAATAGGGGGATGAGAATATGTCATGTCATGCTATTAGCTCAGTATCTCTATGAAAGGATGTGAATCTCGAAGCGAAAGCAGTATAACGCGTTCTTGAATTTCTTTTGAAATTTAAAACACAGAAAAATATAAAACAAGGAAGAATGTTGGATTTTACCTTTGAAAACTCTTCTTCATGTAAACCCAATGAGACAACACCACTTGATCTTCCTTGCTAAGTCTTTCAATCGAGAATCCAGATTGTGGGATCCAATTGCAAGGGATTGAAAGAGTAAGAGAGTTGAAAGATTTTTAGCATTCCTAGGGAAAATCCAAAGACCATAAGGATATCTTCTTCTTTTGAATTCCTATGTAGAAAATATGGATTTTTCTCTTCCGTGACATTAGCCCCCATTCTCAAAATACATAGTATTAATTTTTGAATCTTTATCTAAAATTAACAATATATTTGTATAACGTATCAATATACATTATATACATTCTCTTATATAACATTTCAAATTATTTCATAATTCTTGATCCTCATTTTACCCATTATGAGCTAGCAAGGGGGACCTAATGGACCTACAGATCAGAAGCTCTAACGATGCGAGATTAATCAGTCAAACTCATTAACCGAGTTAATCAACACTCGTTAACTGTTGATCACTCCACTAAAGACCCACAGCTGCATTGTTCTCACTGCAAAATATTTTCGTGTCCACGGATGTACGATCATTAAAGGCAAGTCAATCCTTCGCGAGTGCTCGTAACTCTAGCTGGGTCAAATTACCGTTTTACCCTTGAGTTACATCTTGCTTCTTAAATATCACTGCTCCTTTAATGAACAACCGTTTTACCCTCTCTCGGGTCAGTGAGAGGGTGTGGCCCCTTGTTCAAATCCTGGAGTCAGCATGTAAGCTAACACTCATCTACTTCCCTAAAGTCGGGAAGAAGTGAATATCATCTTGCGTAGTTATGTTCTCATCTCTCCACTCGGTCTCGTCCCCAAAATGGTAGGATTATTGAATCGGCAACCTGGGCCATTCTCGCCCATACAAATCAAAGGACGATCCCTTATAGGCAAGAGTCCATAAACCGCTCAGGATTAAGATCAAGATCAAGAGTTACCTTGTCATCCTATGAGATAACAATCTATTGACTAACGGTGTTAGAGTCAATGATTAATTATTTTGCAATTCGGTCTTATACAAACTCCTGTTCCAGTTACATTAAGTAACATTTGATCTTAGTTTATTGGAATGCGAGTAATGTAAATAAATAATAAAATAACTTTTATTAATAATAAATAAAATGTTTACAAATTACAAACTCACGAGCTTAGGGCACTAAACCCAACGCTCTAGTGAATGACAATATAATTGCCAGTGGGATGAGAACGTGTCATGTCATGGGGTCAGATCGTGCATCATGTTCGATGTCTCAAGTGAATGACAACTGCTCAGGGAGAGGAAGACTGACTGAAGATTTGGAATCAATCCTGCTTACATCTAAAGAGCAACAAGTCAACATCCCGAACAAAGATGGGGGCTGAAGAGAGAACAAGTCTAGTCAAATTTTCTCAAAAGCAATGTTGATATTTCGCATGGTCATAGGAGGACATGTTAGGGATCGATCGAGAAAATCATGGTGCCTCAACTTAATGTGGATTGAGACTTTAAACGAGTAAGGTAGAAGCATCACGCCTTCACCAAGCAAGGAATAAAATCGTAGTCAAGGAGGTAGAATAATTATTAAAAGTAAAGTTTATTCAAGAAGTTCATTATCATAAATGACTATCCAACATAGTGCTAGTAATGAAATCCAATGGTAAGTGGATGATGTTCATCGACTTTACTGATCTAAATAAAGCCCGTCCAAAGGACAATTTTCCTTTACTAAGAATAGATCAACTAATAGATGTGACTGCTAGACATGAGATGCTGAGTTTCATGGATACTTATTCTGGATACAATCAACTTAAGATGTATTTGCCTGACCATAAGAAAACTTCCTTCATTACGAGCCGAGGTCTCTATTGCTACGCTATGATGCCATTTAGGCCAAGGAATGCTGTGCAACATACCAAAGGATGGTCAACAGAATCTTCGCAACATTGATCAGTCGAAATATGGAGGTCTATGTAAAAGACATGCTTGTGAATAGTTGACAAAACCAATCAACATGAGGTAGATTTGATCGAAGCTGTTGAAGTTTTAAGAAAATACAAAATGAAGCTAAATCCAAGTGCGTTGGAGGCCACCTCAAGAAAGTTTCTTGGATTCATGGTGCATCAACGAGGAATCGAAGCGAATCCTGATAAAAATTTGAGGCGTGTAGAGATGGGTTTGCCTAAAAACTTAAAACAACTACTAAGGAGGAATATTTGTACTCAACAGGTTTGTAAGTCGTGTGATTGATAAATGTCTCCATTTATTATAAACCTTGAGAAAGAAGGGAAAATTCAAATGGACAAAAGAGTGTGAACTCGTCTTCAAACAACTGAAGAATAACTTCAGTTCAACACCACTTCTCTTAAAACCTGTCCTTGATAACATCCAAAACTGTAGTGAGTTCAACAACCATCAATCTCCCATTTACTACACGAGCAAGGTCATGGTAGATGTAGAGATCAAATACCCACGAGTTGAGAAATTGACACTAGCACTGATCTCCTCGGTCCGAAGGTTACATCTCTACTTCCAAGCACATAGAATGTTCCCTGTGGTGCTTTCGATTACAAACACCAATTTGGTATTGCTATTTATTATCTCGTTTCTGGTTAGGTTAGATTTCAACTTTTGATAGTCGAGTAATCATTTTTATAATACTTGAGCAGTTGTCTTTTTATTAATTTTCTTTTTACATAAAAAAAACCTCCTCAAGTGCAGGCTAAGTAAGAGGAAACTGTTCGATAAATCTAGAAGATCAATCAATGATGGTTCGACAAATCGACAAGGTTAATCAACGAAAAAGCTAATCAAGAAACTTGAAATGGTATAAAACTGAAATCAGACAAACATACTAAGTCAGTAAGTGAAACCAGAGGTATAGAAGACCAATGCCAAATGAGCTCAAATGGTCAAAACCCAAATGTGTCAAAGAAGGCAAGCGAACGAGTCCAGCTGAAAG
Source organism: Momordica charantia (assembly GCF_001995035.1). Next base: position 588,291 of record NW_019104577.1, read on the forward strand.
TAGACAAACAAGCTAAGTTAGTCAATGAAACTAGGGATATAGAAGACCAATGGCAAACGAGCCCAAATGTTCAAAACCCAAAGGTGCTGAAAAAGGCAAGCGAACGAGCCCAGCCAGTTAAAACTGAAAGTAAACAAACAAGCTAAGTCAGTCAATGAAACCAAAGGTATAGAAGACCAATTATGAATGAGCTCAAATGGTTGAAAGCCCGAACGTGTCGAAAAAGGCAAGCGAACAAGCCCAGCCAGTAAAAACCCTAGGACAGAGACACTAACATATAGAGCTACCAAATTAATGGAGCCTAAGAGAGTTGATTAAAAACTAGTTACGACAAAAGATATCAAATATGGGAGTTGTTCCATAGAAATGGTCGGCCCATGAACAACACAGTCTCGAAAACCAACCAAGTACTCTCAATATAGAAGTCTAGGTTTTTATCTAAGGTTATTATCTTCTACTTTGAGAGTGAAGAATATTGTTACGGAAGAATGAAGCTAGACCCGATAAATGAGATACGATCCCACAAGTAGGGAGGAAACTCGAAATGGGCCCAAGTTGGAGGAAAAAAGAGTAGAAAGATCCAAAGGCCCATCAGACGAACAATGCCATAAGACCCAGCAAACCCGACCAGGTCCTGATGGTCAGCTGGCCAGAGCCCGTGACTGACTTTCGTGCTCTGCCGATAAGCCTAATGATGGGTCGACTCCTACTCTTTTGTAYCGTCCAGCTCGTGATGGTGCTATCTCCGAAAGCCCAAAATATTTGAGAAGAGAAGATCATCTATTGTCAACCTTAAGGTTCTTATATCTGTAAATAAAGAGAGAAACCTCACAGTTAAGGTACGCGACAAAAATCATACCAATTGCTAGCTTCACATTATACCTCGATTATGACTTAAGAATTGGAGTGTGTGTGGCTAGCACCATACTAGTGTGTAACTTCTATTTGCAGGTCTCTTGAATCTTTTTTATTCTTGAAGATTCATGCAAATTTGGTAGATCCCGAAAAGCCAAATTTATGTATAACACAGAGCATAATTTTTAAGAGAAAAAATTATGGTTTTTGTAGACACCGTATTCGGTCTTGCTTAATTTTCATTTTCATTATTATTATTTTATTAAGTATAATTTTTAATTTTTTTGGTTAAAAATAACATAAGTTTTAATTAAATTAAATTTTAAAAGTAGATTCCGTTTTAAAAAGAATTTGATTTTATTATTATTTTTATATACAAATTAGGATTTTATTTAAATAAATAATTTTATTTATTAAGAAACAGTTTTTGTTTTTCTTTGATTGTTTCCTCGTCAAAAGCTTCACAGCTGTCATACATTCCTTCTTCTCCAACCTCATTTTTCTCTCTTCTTTTTTTACTCTTTTTTTAACCATTCAGTTTGTGTATATTTAAGAGGGGGATAACACACAAAGAGGACACACAAAAAAAGAACATAATATAGTTTGGAAGAATTAAAGAAGATTTTATTTTTCTAAAGGCCCTAGCCTCCTCATTTTTCTTCATCTCATTCTCTCTCTAGAATTTGGTCACTTTCACTCTTCTAGCCTTGACTCTTCCCCATTAATCTCACCACCACACCCTCTTCCTTTCTCCCAACCTTTCATATATATATATATATATTTTCTTTCCCTTTGCAAATTTGACGAGGCACCACCACATATTCCGGGTCCGGCGACGAACAGATTTGACAGTATTCTGGCGACCACCCGACATCAGCAGACGGACGGCAAGCAGCAGTACAGTAGTGGCACGAGCGAAACCAGCAACCCACTCTGACACCCACGAGCTCCGACGTAGCAGATTCGGCTACGCGAACGACATCAATTTCTAGCAAAAGCCTGGCGGCAGAAGTATCGGCCAAAAAAAGTATATCCTTCCTTTGATAGTAACAAAAAAGTTTATTTTTAACAAAAGAAACTAACATTTTCCTTTTAAAGAAAATAAACATTTTCAAAATAAGTTTTGGAAAATAATGTAAATGATTTCACAAAGAAATTTGGTTTTAAAATAAAATAAAAAGAGTTTTGTAAATGAAGTAAATAAAAAGTTAATTTTGTTTAAATAAAAGATTTCACTTTAAAAATTTTGGTTAAAATAAGTTGAAAAAAAAGAATAAGAGTTTTTATAAAATATTTTTTTTTCAAAAATAAATTGGATTCTTTTAAATTTCAATTCAAAGTTTAAAAGTTGAGTTTTTTTTTTATACTTTTTAATAAGATTTACTCTTTTTGTTTTGTGTCTTTCTAACGAGTTTTGCTTTTATTTTTATTTTTAAGCTTTTTATTTATCTTTTTACTACATGAATTTTAAAAAAAGAGATAAAAATAGAGGATTTAAAGAAAATCTTTTTTCATAAAGTTGTTTTAGAATAAAATCTTATTCTTTTAAAATTTCGAATTTACAAAGGCATAAAAAGATGAATTGTTACAAAGAGGGGAATGCAATATTTTTTAAAGAAGTTTGATAATTATAGTTTTGGAAAGAGAATAACATTTTTTTTAAGTCAAATTTTTCTTTAATTAAGAAACAAAAGTTTTTTTTAAGCCTCTTTAATTTCAAAATAAATAAAAGTTGTTTTTTGTTTTAATTTAAAAAATTTTGTAAGTTTTTTTAATCCTAAAAAATAAATTAAAAGTTTTGTTTTTAAAAGAAAAGAAAGTTTGCATATTAGGGTGTTGGTACACTGGTAAAAAGCTTGAGTGTTAAGACTTATGCCTTAAGTTTGAGTCCCAATATGCCATAAAATAATTTTTTTTATTTATCATTTAATTAAAAAATTAATAATTATTTCGAAAACTCTAATTACAAAGATTGGAGCCTTCCAATATTTTTGAGGTGATTAAGTTTTCTTAATAGCCCTCTTGTCACTCATACCTTTAATTCATGTTTTAGTATTAAAACATGAATTCATAACCTGAGACATTTAAAATAATTTTTTTTCTTTTTTGGACAAATAAAATATAATAGGATAACTTGAGATAAAATTTGGTAACCGTTTTTAAAACGGGTGTCGTAGGGTGCTAACAGCTTTCCTACGCTCAATCGACTCCAGAACCAAAAATCTGATTTTCGTAGACCGTTTTTTTAGGTGACTAATCACACCTCGTGCATGGTTGGTAGCGACTCTAAACCTTATCTTGAAAGAGACTCTTCAAGGGATGACGTCAGCCGCTCCGTGTCGCGATGACGTTGTGACAACTTGGACTTTGGACTTTTAGAGACTCAAGCCATTATTTGTTGTCATTTATTATCCTGTTATATTTCTTTTTGGTCCGCTTTATTTTTTTATGTTTTATTATTTTAATTATTCTATCGTATAATGTAGTATTATTTTTATATCACCATGCATTTCACACACGTTCACGAGCCTCTTACCCATGCTCTACCTTTAAGATTAGATCAGAGATTAAGTAGTGTGACCTTTGTGGAATTTCGGTTTCCGTGTAGGTGCATGAAATTCTCCACTAAAGTTGATCATACTACGAAAGCGTATGGAAGATTTGAAGGCCATTATCATCTAGGATGCATAAGAACATAACTTCACACTCATATAACATATTACATTTTATACTTGTTGTGTTGTTATGTCATTCGTTGGTCATATATATGTGTGTGTGTATATATATACTTCTTTCAAATAAAAAAGATTAGGGTCAATTTGGGGATTTAACCTTTAAAATGAACCACTTTTTCTTTAAATAAAAAAATAATTTATCTTTTATTTACTCCAATTTGTTTCATTATTTATTTGTTTTCAACATGGATCTACATCACATTTATTTATTTTTTTGAGTCACATATTTAGCATAATTCCAAGTGAATTTAGAAGTGTTGTATTTCAAAGGGATTTTTGTAGGTCCACCAAAGACTTTCAAATTCATTCATTTTTCAATATAACACTTAGGAGTTAGGCCTTAACCCTAGAATTAAATGTCATGCATATTCATGTCTCTCTTTTAGGGTGAGTTAGAGTTTAGCATTGCATTTACAGACACTAATAATTGCATGAAATATTGTTTTAAAAAATAAATAATTGCATGAAATATGTATCATATCATTAGGGCACTTTGTAGCATATTTAAATAAGTTTTTTTTTCTTCCCTTAAGGAAATTAAATTAAAAAAAAATTTTGATTCCACATGTCCATATCATCTTTTGCATGCATAATTTCATATGTTCATAATAATTTCAAAAAAATTTCCTCTAATTTGTATCAAACATGTGCACATTATCATCTCATGCATATCAATTTCTATTTAAAAAAATATATAAATTTTTATGCATTCTCCATCATAATCAACAATAACTCTTACTTCTTCCTTTAAGGGAAAATAGCTCAACAACCACATATTTTTCATTCTAATAATACAAGGAAAAGCATGCAAGACCATCATGTTGAATTAAAATTTAAGAAATAAGTCATTGTTTAGATTAAAGAGCAAGTCATGGAAAATCAATTTATTGGGCTAAAGAAAATGAGAGATAAGATCCAAGAACATGTCATAGTGATTCAAAATCTTGAGCTAAAGAAGATGATAGAAGATACTAATAAGATTCAAGAGCAAGTCATGAAAGTTTTCAATGAAGAATAATGTTAGCTAGGTCATTTCTCAAGTCAAGCTAAATCTCTGACTCGAAGCAACTTTATATTGGTCTCCCTATTTCTTCTCATGTGCAAACCAGAAAACCACTAAATTTCCATGATAGTGCAAGGATGCCTTTTTGAGGTGAGAATCCAAAATTACTCACTCCCTCTAAAACCTTGAGCATAGCTTGCTTTGAGCCTAACCATTTGAGCTAGCCTATAAGATATGTGGTAAATACGGTAAATATCGAGAGTTGACTGTGTTCACACGAGATTTCCGAATAAATTATATTTCGTGGAGTTGAATTTTGATTTTTGTTGTATGTGTTGTATAGTGGATTCAATTTCTAATCTTTATCCTCTGATTCTTTCTCTCGAACTTGATGTGAAGATTGAGATGCTTGTTCTTGAATTTGGATCAAAGTTATATGTTCTTCGAAAGTCTTCAAGTCTTCAAGTTTTCAAAGTCTTCAAGTTGGTCTTTGAATCTTCAAGTCTTTAGAGAGTCTTCAATTTGGTGTGAATTATCTCAATTCTGAAATTCTGAACCTTGAAAATGAATAAGGTCCCCTCTATTTATAGAGGTTTCCATAGGCTTTGGTGGGCCATTGGACTTGGATAATTTTGGGCCAAGCCCAATTCTTTAAATGAATTTAAATTTATTTAAATTTAAATATTAATCCACATGGTCTCTTGGTAAATTGGGTTTTGGGCCAAGTTTGTGAACCAAATTGATTCCAAGTCCAGTTCTCATATGACCCAATTACATATTTTAAATGTCAATTTATCTTTAATTTTAATTTAGGGCTAATAAATAATTAATCCCTAAATAAAATAGATAATGACGTAACCGTTTATGATTGACCCAAAATTTATGGTTCTACAAATGACCCTTTTCGAAATTTATGCCAAACATAATTGTGGCTGAATTTCGAAAATATTGTGCAATAAAAAAGATGAATTTAAGCCATAATTTTGAAAAAAAAAATAATCGTGGACCAAGATATCAGTCCAATTGACAATAAATTTGCACAATTTAAAATGAGACATTTGAAATTTATCCATTGAAATTTAAATTATATTCAGAAGTGTTTTTAACTTTGAATTTAATTTAAAAGTTAAAATATGATTCAAATTCAAATTTGGGATGAATTTGAAAATTTGGAATTTATCCAATTCAAAAACGTTAGATTTGAGTTCAAATTTGAATTTTGGCTCAAATTCAAAAATATGGAATTTTTCCAACTTAATTAAAAAAAATTGATTATAATTCAAATTCAAATTTGAGATGAATTCGAGTTTTTTTTTAATTTACCCAAAAATTAAGCTGGATTATGTTTCAAATTTGAAAATATGAATTTATCTAACGTAATTTAAAAGTTGGAAGATAATTCAAATTCAAATTTGAGATGAATTTGAAAATTTGGAATTTATCCAACTTTAAATTGAATGTTGGATTATGGTTCAAATTTGAATTTTTCGATGAAATTTGATAATATGGGGTTTATCTAACGTAATTTAAAAATTGGAATATAATTCAAATTCAAATTTGAGATGATTTTGAAAATTTGGATTTAAATTTGATATCCAATCAAATTTAAAATTTGAATTTGAATAAAGAATCACACTTGGGGCTGATTTGAGTTAAAATCCCATCAGATTTCAATTTCGAATTTGAATTGGAATCCTATCTGAGTTGGGATTTGATTGGATCAAATTTAATTTAAGAATCCAATCAAATTTCCAACCATAATTTGAAAAAGGAATCCTATTTGAGTTGGGATTTGATTTGGGTAAAATTTAATTTAAGAATCCAATCAAATTTTCAACCATAATTTGAAAAAGGAATTCTATTTGAGTTGGGATTTGATTTGGGTCAAATTTAATTTAAGAATCCAATCAAATTCCCAACCATAATTTGAAAAAGGAATCCTATTTGAGTTAGGATTTGATTTGGGTCAAAGTTAAATTAAGAATCCAATCAAATTTCCAACTATAATTTGAAAAAGGAATATTATTTGAATTGAGATTTGGATTATTATTCTGGTTTGAACCCCAATTTTTTGCCTGAGCGTTCAGGTGCATTTGTAGAAGCACAGCAGAAGTCCAGTGAAAAGGTTGACTTCAAAATTTCTTCCCTTTTTTTCTTAAATTCTTGGCTTCTAGTATTCACATTATTCACTTCTTTATGTAACTTTGGATTATCATCGAGATTACCATCATCTGTTCGTCCATCTTATTTCCATCGACAAAGAGTAAGAAATTTCTCCTTATTATTTCTGCGGATTTTTTTAATCCTTATTAAACACTTACCAAAATTTTTTTTTTCTTTTTACTACGGGAGAGCTTTCAAATTTTTTTTTTTTAAACAACACCTCCCTACCATGTGGTAGGGAGTTTTCAAAAT
>NW_019104577.1:606092-619469 GCF_001995035.1 Momordica charantia
ACCCTCCCTGCCATGGCAAGGAGGTGTTGTTTTTTTTTAAAAAAAAAAACCTTTTAAAACCCTTCTGCCGCATGCAAGAGGTGTTATTTTTTAAAAAATAACATGATTGTTCACATATTGCAGGGTGATCGATCCTGTGTAGAAGGTGTTGCTTGAAGCAGAAGTACTTTTTGAAAAATTTTCTTAGATGTCATTGTTTCTTCTTTATTTTTCTTGAGAGAAGCTTGAGTCTTGAGAAAGAGATGAGAGGTAGAGATGGTCCCACCGAGCGTGCCAATTTATTCACACGAGATTTCCGGAGAAATAATATTTCGTGGAGTTGAACTTTGATTTTTGTTGTATGTGTTGTATAGTGGATTCAATCTCTAATCTTTATCCTCTGATTATTTCTCTCGAACTTGATGTGAAGATTGAGATGCTTGTTATTGAATTTGGATCAAAGTTATATGTTCTTCGAAAGTTTTCAAGTCTTCAGAGAGTCTTCAATTTGATATGAAGTCTCTCAATTCTGAAATTCTGAACCTTGAAAATGAATGAGGTCCTCTCTATTTATAGAGATTTCCATAGGCTTTGGTGGGCCATTGGGCTTGGATAATTTTGGGTCAACCCCAATTCTTTAAATGGATTTAAATTTATTTAAATTTAAATATTAATCCACCTGGTCTCCTAATAAATTGGATTTTGGGCCAAGTTTGTGAACCAAATTGATTCCAAGTCCAGTTCTCATATGATCCAATTAGATATTTTAAATGTCAATTTATCTTTAATTTTAATTTAGGGCTAATATATAATTAATCCCTAAATAAAATAAATAATGACGTAACCGTTTATGATTGACCCAAAATTTATGGTTCTACAGACTGTTTACTACATAAAAATCGTTTGCTCAGCTCGTCACACACATTCTTGTGATGAATATCTATATTTGTTTACCCAACGTAAAAATCCATTTGCTAAGCCTGCCACACCTAATAGTATGGTAAACATTCAAAATTATCAACCTAATTTTACCCAGAGAACTTTGAAGGTTATAAAATTGAAGGGATCGAATCCCGTAGCGGAAGCACGCGAATGCGTGTGCTTCGATCTTGTTTTAGAATTACAACAAAGAAAAGACATAAGCATGAGTAGGAAGTTAGTGATACATACCTTTGAAGATATCTCTTCAATGTAGACATCAACAGCACCAAAAAGTCTTCATCGCTATCCTCTAAATGTTAAGAACTCGATTTGTGGGAACCGTCTTATAATTGAAAGAGAAATTGAGAAATCGAGAGAGAGATTTTCTCGTTAGAGTTTCAGAAACTCTATCAACAGACGTTCGGGGTGGGGAGGGGTTAAAACAGAAATGGGAGAATTTCCCTTTTATAGGGAAGGAGGAGTGAGGGGAAAGTCACCACTTCCCCACTCACTTCCCCACTCACTTCCCCACTTCCCACCTTGGGAAAACCTGCCCACTTTCCTCCCATTTTCTTTTTCATTTTTTCTCATTTTGTAAAAATTTAATTTTAATTAAAATAATAATTAATTAAATCTAATTTAATTAATTATAAAAAAGAGTTTAACCAAATTAATATATCACATTAATTTAATTAAATCATATTTAATTATATTAAGCTTAAATTAATCAACTATATTAGAATAAATTCTAATATACATCTCTCTCATAATTTTGAATCCAATTCAAAATTAACTTTATATTATAATGTATCAACATACATYATATTAATTGCATCTCATACAATTAACCTTAATTCCCTTTAATGAAATTAACAATTCAAATTCTTTTCAACACTAAATGTTCTAACTATCCTTTACGAGTTAGCAAGGTGACCTAATGGACCTACAGATCAGAAGCTTCAACGATACGAGATTAATTGATTAAACTCATTAACCAAATTAATCAACATTCGTTAACTATCGATCACTCCACTAAAGACCCACAGCTGCACTCTTCTCACTATAGAATATTTTGCGTCCACAAATTTTGACCATTAACGGTAAGTCAATCCTTCACGAGTGTTCGCAACCAAAGCCGGGTCAAATTACCGTTTTACCCCTGTGTTACATCATGTACCTTAAGTATTGTTGATCGTCTAATGAACAACTCGGTTATGGTCCAACCAATAACCGGAAGTCTCTCTCGGGCAGTGAGAGAGTGGGGTCCATTGTTCAAGTCCCGGAGTCAGCACTTAAGAGAACACTAATCTACTTACCCTAAAGTCGGGAATGAGTGAATTCCATATTGTGTAGTTATGTTCCCAGCTCCACTCGGTCTCGTCCCCAAAATGGTAGGAATATTGAGTCGGCGACTCGGGCCACTCTTATCCATACAAATCAAAGGATGAGCTCTAATAGGCAGAAGTCCATAACTTACTCAGGATTGAGATCGAGTTACCTGGTCATTCTATTTAAATATTACTCTATTAGCTAATGGTGTTACAACTAAAGGTCTTATACAAACTCATTGTATAGGATACCCCCATTCGCATGTCTCCACACGAACGACCTGAATCAAGTCATTTGTAACTATTACAAAGTGGGTCGTATCCACAGTGTTACCAAGATAAGGTACCCAGCCTTATCCATATACTATAGACCCTTTAGGTTACTACTGGAACATTATCCACATGTATATCGAATATATACTGTACATATATATACTGTATATTAAATATATACGTTGTATATTAAATATATAGTGTATATCTGTTATATAATGTTCCAGTTACATGACATAACCTTGGATGTTAGTTTATTGGATTTGGGTTAATGCAATTCTATCAATAACAACTTTATTGAATGAATATTTGTTTTATATTTACAAACCACGAGTTTAGGGCATAAAACCCAACAAACTCCCACTTGAACTAAACTCTAGTGAGGTGTACAAAAGCTAAAGGCAACAGTGGGTTATAGAATAAAGTACAAACACAATAAACTAGGGCATACACTACACCCTTTACAAGTCTCCCACTTGCCCTAGACTATATTGTACATATCTCGTAGGTCTAGACTTTCTAGACGACCCTTTAACACTTTAGCCGTATGAGCCTTTGTAAACGGATCAGCAATTTACCACAACACCACTGTTATCGCAATAAAGTGTGATGGACAAAGTCATGTTTGGAAAAACTTCCAAATCAGTTAAGAACTTTTTAAGCCACACCGCCTCTTTTACTGCTTCACAAGCGGCAACATATTCGGCCTCCAATGTGGAGTCTGCGATGCATCCTTATTTGATGCTCCGACATACTACAACTCCTCATTAAGAGTGAACACTGATCCCAAAGTGGATTTCCTCAAATCCTTATCACTTTGGAAATCAGAGTCAGTGTATCCTGTAAGGATCAAATCCTTAGTGTCATACACAAGCATATAGTTCCTCGTTCTCCTAAGATACTTGAGAATTCCTTTAACGGCAATCTAGTGATCATATCCTGGATTGGATTGATACCTATTGACAATCTCCACTGCATAGCAAATGTCAGGCTTAGTACACAACATGACATACATCAGGCTGCCCACTGCTAAAGCATAGGGAATGTGCCTCATATCCTCAACTTCTTGAGATATCTTAGGACAATGTTCCTTAGAAAGAGAAATTCCATGTCTAAACGGTAGTAAATCTTTCTTGGAATTCTGCATTGAATTTATGACAAGCATTGTGCCGATATAAGTTGCCTGAGACAGGGCTAGCGTTTTGTTCTTTTGATTCCTTATGATTTGAATCCCCATAACAAACTGAGTGTCTCCCATATCTTTAATTTGGAATTTAGTTGCTAACCACTTCTTAATGTCAGTTAGGAAACTTACATCATTCCCAATGAGTAGGATATTATCCACATACAACACCAAGAAAGCTACATTGTTGTTGATGATCTTCTTGTATACACAAAGCTCATCAACATTCTAGTCAAAACCATAAGACTCGATTATGGTATCAACTCTTATATTCCAAGATCGAGATGCTTGTTTTAATCCATAAATGGATCGTTTAAGCTTGCAAATCTTTTGCTTTTGACCTTGCTTAATGAACCCTTCTGGTTGAGACATATAAATACTCTCTTCAAGATTGTCATTTAGAAAAGCAGCCTTGACATCCATTTGCCAAATTTCAGCCAAATTTCATAGTCATAAAATGTGGCAATGGACAAAAGTTTTCTTATAAACTTTAGCATGGCAACCGGGGAGAAGATTTTCTCATAATCCACCCCTTCCCTTTGGGTGTAACCCTTTGCCACGAGTCTAGCCTTAAAGGTCTGTACCTTTCCTTCGGCGTCTCGTTTTCTCTTGTAAATCCACTTACAACCTATAGGTTTGACCCCATCAGGTTGATCTACAAGGTCCCAAACAGAATTGAAATACATAGACTCCATTTCAAGGTCATGGCTTTGATTCATCTGTTCTTATCAACATCTACCATTGCCTTTTTGTATGTCAATGGATCTTCAATGCCATAATCAAGTATGACGACCTGGGTTCTTGTTAAACCCACGTAACGATCAAGTTATGACACAATCCTCCCACTACGTCGAGGCACTTTCAACTCTTGAGATGGATGTGATTGATGTGATGTACTAGCGCCATCAACAACTCTTGTTGAAGAGCTAGCTTTATCAACAACTATTGTCGATGTATTTGTAGCTTCATCGGAAATATCATTTAACACAACCTTGCTTTGTGGTTTATGATCTCTAATGTGGTCTTCTTCTAAGAATGTAGCATTTGTCGATACAAACACTTTGTTTTCTTGTGAATCGAAGAAGAGTCCACCTCTCGTTTTCTTAGGGTAACCTACGAATAGGCACACTTTTGATCGAGATCCCAGTTTCTTCGAGTTTTTCACTAACACATGTGTTGGACATCCCCAAATTCTGAAGTGACGTAAACTAGATTTAAGTCTCCTCCATAGTTCAAAAGGTGTTTCAGAAACACCTTTTTATGGAACTGTGTTCAAAATGTATACTGCAGTCTCTACTACATAATCCCAAAACGAGGCAGGCAATTGACCATAGCTCATCATAGATCAAACCATGTCTAACAAGGTTCTATTTCTCATTTCTGATACACCATTCTGTTGAGGTGTACCGGATGCTGAGAGTTAGGATGTAATTTTATGTTCTATCATGTAGTCCTGGAATCTTAAGTCCATATACTCTCCACCCCGATCGAATCGAAGTGTCTTTATCGTCTTACCTAATTGGTTCTCAATTTCAGTCTTGTACTCCTTAAACTTTTTAAGGACTTCAGACTTATGTCGCATTAGGTATAGATATCCATACCTTGAATAATCATCTATAAAAGAGATGAAATACTCATACCTTCCCCTAGCTTTAACATTCATCGAACCACAATGGTCTAAATGTACCAGCTCCAAGGGTTCTTTGGCGTAATCTTTTCCAGTAAACGATCTTTTAGTCATCTTGTCTTGATTCACATGGAGGTAAGGAGTCATCTTCTAACTCGCTTTGAAGTCCACTCTTAACCAATCTCCTAATCCTATCGAGATTTATGTGACCTAATCTTAAGGGTCAAATATAGATATTTTCTTTTGGAGAAGTTCTTTGGAAAAGTGATTAATTATATCTTAATCAAGCTATAATTAAAATTTTATTTACTAATTCAAACAATTTCCATCAATTTTTACAATTTTCGTGATTTTTTTCGAAATATCTGTTGAAATCGACATTTCCGTAAAATTGGGACCTTGACATTTCCATTGATATCGATATTTTGAACCTTGGATTGAATATAGTAATTTTGAGAATTGGGAAGTTAGCGACTTGACAAATAGACTCAAGATCTCAGTCTCCTTTGATGAGTTTCGCTTGAGAACAATTTTATCATGATATTGAAGCACAAAGAAATGATTTAGAGCAACGGTCATAATTGTAACCAGGTTTGGGATCACGTGACTTTGTAACCAATTTTGTATCAAAATTTGGGACACTATTTTTTTATACCCTTTTTTCCAAATATCAACAGTTCTATTTCCAAATACAAAACTTTAATTAATGATTATGTTCTTTTTGTTACACTTAACTTGAAAATAGTTGAATCCATCTCTCGAAGAAAGGTTGTGATCTAGGGTGCCAAGTTTGTAATGATAATCAAATTTTAATGACATCTTAAATATAGATCAATAGATATGATAAAATAAAAGAAAATAGATCTTATTTTACTGTTCAAGAATAAAGAATCAGAAATTTAAAAGTAAAAATAATTTTTGCTTTTTAACAAAGGTCATTTTTTTCTTAAGTAACATGGTTAGAAAAAATGAATCAAAATTGACCACATTTCACGGGTTAAATATTTTTATCTAGGCTATGCTCATCTCGTATTGTAAGCCCATTTTTAATAATTGATGGAGATGGAAGAGGTATTTATAAACAAGGTTGACAGTTCCAACTTTGAAAACGAGCCATGTCGGACAACTTTAGAAGTAAAATTTTTTCCCATGTTTTCCTCCTCCTTCCCTTCTATTAGGAGTATTATCGTCTCTTTTTTATTATTTATTTTATTTTTTTCCATTATATTTGTTTGTTGTTATAAAAAATAATAATTTATTAATTTAAACTTTTTTTTTTCAAAATTCTATTATCATTTTTAAGGTTTCTAGCTTATATGTCAAAATATATCGATATTTCATATCTTGTTCAGTTATGTAATTTACGACTAGATTTGATTAGAAATTATCAATAAAACATAATTAAGCAACATATTTTTTAAAGGAATAATTAAGCAACATTGAATTTCAATTTATCAATTCAAATAATTTATATCGATCTTCATTATCTCATTGTGACATTTCTATTGACTCAACATTTTTATAGGTAAGTTACTCATATTTTTACATATGATGATTAAAAGTGATTAATTATATCTTAAATAAGCTATACTTAAAATTTTATTTACTAATTCAAACAATTTCCATCAATTTTTACAATTTCCGTGATTTTTCTCGAAATATCTGTCGACATCAACGTGTCCATAAAATTGAGACCTCGACATTTCCATTTATTCAAATATTTTGAACCTTGGATTGAAGATAGTAATTTTGAGAATTGGGAAGTTAGTGACTTGACGAATGTCTCAAGATCTCAGTCTCATTTGATGAGTTTTGCTTGAGAACAATTTCATCATTATATTGAAGCACAAAGAAATAATTTAGAGCAACAGTAAGAATTGTAAAGGGTGACTTATGCATGATTGACGTTTTATACGTGTTGCCCTATATTTTGCTTATAAAAAGAGAATGTCTGACCAAAAAAAAAACATAAAATAAAAAAGGAAAAAAAAGGAAAAAGGAAAAAGGAAAAATAAAATAATATGAAATGTCTTAAAGTCATGACAATTCTTTAGTTAAATGACTCGGGCAATCAACATAGATCAACAATAGTTTCAGAGGCTTCAGGTACTCTTTACAAATTTTAAAACTGGGGCAAAGTCGAGCAATGCTATGTCGGGCAAAATTATAACTGCATTATACAAAGCTTTGAGACAAAGACCATTTTCAGACTGAGAAAGTCTCATTTCTCTTCACACAAAATTTTTCAATTTCGAGAAGTGTTCAACATTCACAAAGTGCACTCTGCAACTCCCACAAAGAGGCTACACTTTGAGAAAAATAGAGGTCTTTTGCAAGTCGATTGTATTAATTGCACGTCGAAGCTAATTCTAAAAGAACATGCCCACGAAGAACTAGTTTGAAGCTACAGGCAAGAAAGAAGATTTTTATCGAAGATCTTGAGATAAACTTAAAGAAGGGGCGGGGTAGATGAGATGAACTCTTGAGAAGTTACATAACCAATTATCAAGATTATTTTTCCAAAGAAATTGGTTCATTTTAACTTTTCTTCATACCAAATCTTTAGGAACTATTAAGTCTCTTATTGTTCAAGAGATTTGTCAAATGATATCCTTGAACTCTTATCTTTCTCTTTCCTTTCTTCTAGGAAGAAGGAAGCTCACTGTTTTTCTTCATCGTTAAACTTTGATGAAAAATCATGGTTTTCATCCTAACGTCAAATCTATTTTCTTGTAACAAACCTTCTTGCCAATTATAAGGCCAAGGTTATGTTGCAGTTTAATCAAGTAAGATGTACAATGCAATAATTACGTTTGATAGTTCTCTGACTAGCACATGAGATACATCTATAAAGGAATCCTCCACCAAACCTGATATGGTTGAGAAATTACCTTGATATGTATATCTCTTATCAAGTGAAAACATTCATTAAAAAAAAAAGCAAAAGAAAAGAAAAAGAAAAGGAGTTGACAGGTTTCCTCCAATGTAACATTTTTTTTCCATTTTATTCTTTGTTAAATATTTGCTAATAAGAAGAATAAAAGTAGACAGAACGATATCTTTACCAAATATGGAAAAACTTTTTGTTATCTCAACCATATTTGCATTCACATCACTTGCATATATATTCATAAAAAAAAATTGTTTTCATACCATGGTTAAATATTGAAAATATGAATATCATGCATTCATCTAGCGCTAGCATATGTACTATGCATTCAAAGTTACATTCATTAGTTGTGCCAAAGTAAACATGGATATCATGCATAAATATGCATTGTGAATTTATAGTCACATTCCATTGTTTGAGCCAAAAAAAAATTAGTATCATACATACATATTGCATCCATCTAACTTTAAGTAGGAATATATATTACTGCATCATGTATTAAGGGTCAAATTCATTGGTTGTTAAATAAAACATAGATCATATGTTCTCACACATTGTCAATGAGTTATCATTATTCAAGTGATAAAAAAAATAAATGGAAAATAAAAGAGAGCATCATTTTTCATTCATGACATTGGGGTAGTGCACATTTGCAGATACACCCATCATTCTTGTAAACATCATTTACGATAAATACTGCATACTACTATTGGAAGTTCGCATTGGCATGAACATATGACTTTTTATTGGTCTTATCGTCATGCGTCAAGTGCGCATCTCATGCATTTAGGCAAGTTTAGGAGGATTTCTAAACCCTTCACTAGGAGTGTGCACTTGAGACCCAAAATCGACCCAACCAACCGAAACCGACCAAACCGACATCAGTCGGTCGGTTTTGGCTCCCGTTGGTCGGTTGTCGGTTTTGGGGATTCCAACTTTTTTGATCGTTCGGTCGGCCAGCCTTAAACCCCCATAACCTACCGAACTGACCGAGATATATACATTTTTTTAAAATTATATATCAATTTAAATTTTTAAGTTTTAAACTTTCAGTCGCCACTTTCTCTCTCCCTCTCAAATTTTCTGTGTTCTTCAGCCTCCCCTCTCTATTTTTCTCAATCCCTAACCCTCACTGCCTCTCGATTTTTCTCAGGCATCTCACGATCTGCTGCCATTCAACCCTCATCGTCGATGCCACTTTCTCTATCCCTCAGTCCCCTCACTCTCCGGCGCGATCCAGCCTCTATCTCGGCGTCGACCCCTCTACGCTCCGCCTTCTGCTTTGATCTCCACCTGCCCTTCTACTTTCAATATTCTTCCGGTGCGACCCAACTCCACCCACCACTCAAACTGGATTTGACATCAGAGGAGTAAGTTTTGATTTAGTTTATTGATTAAGCAAAAACCATAGTTTATTGATTATTGATTAAGCAAAAACCAGAATCTGATTTAGTTTATTGATTACTGATTAAGTGTTCAGATTAACTTTAAAGTTCGAACGATTAGCATGTTATTATATTAATGATTTGTATGTTAAAATGAACTATTGTACCCCATAATAATTAAAACCATTTTGCTCATGATATGCGAATCTTGGACTGAACGAAATCTCTACCAACAACAACATCACTACCGGTATGTTTTAGACCTCCTAAGAATAAAATATATGGGTGATACAAAAATATAATCGAAATGCAAATAACTAAGAGCTACAAAAAGCATATCTAAAAGGAATAAGGAAACCGTAAACTTTATTTGTTATTAACTTTATTTGTTTTTAACAAAACTTTTATATATTTTGCAAAGTTAATATGAATTCATCAGAACATCCAAGTGGTATGACGGTTGCAGAGTAAAAAGTTGATAATATCAACTTAGATCCAGTAGAAGATTGTTCTTCAAGTCCAAAAAAAAAGGAAGCGGAAGAATATCAAAAGCATTGTTTGGCCAAATCATTTTGAGAAATTGAAAGGTGATCCTTATAATCCTCAAGCTAAATGCAAATATCGTGGAAATATGTATGCATGTCATCTTAAACGTAATGAGACAGGATCTTTGAAATTTCACATAGAAAATTGCAAGAAGTATCCTTACCAAAAGAAGAGAGATCCAACCCAACAATTATTAACTTTCAAAAATAAAGAAGTTGTTGCTGTTGGTGTAGAATATGATTCAAAACTTGTATGTGACTCATTTGATTTGGAGAGTTGTAGAAAAGTTTTAAGATGATTATTATAGATGAATTACCTTTTAGATTTATGGAGGGTAAAGGTTTTCGAAGATTTATCAATAAGTCAATAGGTTTGCTTGAGCCTAAGTTTGTTATTCCATCCCGAGTAACCTGGCTAGGGATGTTCTGAAGATATATCTTAGTGAGAAACAACGTTTGAAAGACATGTTTAAGGCTAAAAATATAATGTTTATCTCACTACTGATTGTTGGACTTCTAGATAAAATATAAACTATATGGTATTGACTGCTCATTTGATTGATTCTGATTGGGATTTTCATAAGAGAATTCTTAGTTTTAGTCCAATTAAGAATCATAGAGGAGATACCGTTGGTAAGATTGTTGAGAAAATTTGAAGGAATGGAGGATTGAAAGAGTTATGACTTTGACCGTTGATAATGTTAGTTCGAATGATACTGCCGTTGCGTATCTTATCAAGAGGTTCAGTGAGAGGTTGTTATTTGAGGGTGAATATATACATGTTAGATGTTGTGCATACATATTAAATCTTATTATGTGTGATGCTTTGAAGGAACATAATGTTTGCATTAGTAAAATTGGCAATGCTATTAGATTTATGAGGTCTTCTCCTGCATGTGCTTTGAAATTTAGAAAGTCTGCTGAAATTGTTAAGATATCTTGTAATAGTATTGTTTGTCTCGACGTTGCTTATGGAATTCTACATATATGATGCTTGATGCAACTACGAAGTTTGAAAAAGCTTTTGAAAGGTTAGAGAATGAAGAGTCTGCTTATGTAGTTGATTTACGTCCTAACAAGGAGGATTAGACGAATGCTAGGATGTTAGTTAAGTTTTTGAAAGTCTTTTATGAGGTCACTTTGAAAATTTCTAGATCTTTGTATACTACATCGAATTTGATTTATCATGAGATTAGCATAATTCAAAATTGCATACATCTGAATTATCTGAAGAGTGGAAATTCAATTCTTTGTAATATGGCTAAGAGCATCAATATTGGGGAAATAGTGAAAAAACCAATGTTTTGTTGTATGTTGCAATTGTGTTGGATCCACGTTATAAGTTGAAACTCTTGTCATATTGTTTCAACAAGTTAGGACCAGAAATGGCTAAATCCATGACAGATAATGTGAAGTATGTTTGAGGCGTCTCTTTGTCAAATATAGTTTGTCTTATAGTAGTAGTGGAAGTGGTAATACATCAATTGTTGCTTCACGTACCAATATTACTAGTACAGACTTGGATTTAGAGTTTGATGAGGCCTATGATTTGGGGTCTGATTTTTCAACTAGAGACTACAACTTTTAATAACGACTCGGAGATTGACGTGTATTTGTTAGAATCTTTTGCTAAAAATGATAGTAAGTTTGACACACTTCAATGGTGCAAGCATAATGGTTGTCGATTTGAGATTCTTAGCCAAATTAGTAGAGATATTTTAGCGATTCCGATCGCAACTGTAGCATTTGAGTCAGCTTTCAGTACTGAAAGACGTGTAGTTGACTTTTCACATTGTTCATTGGCTCCAAGAACAGTTGAAACTCTCATATGTTGTCAAAATTTGTTAAATTCTGAGCTGATAGATGTTGATATCCATAAATACTTTGAGGAGGATTCGATGCTTGAATAAGGTATTGTTCTACTTTTTTCATTTTTCTAAATATTTTTCATATTCAATTCTAATTATGGATTTATAATTTTGATTAGAAATCCTATGGACTATCGATTTTGAAATCGGATTATATTAGAACTATTTTTTATTGGATTCTATTATTTATTGAACCTAGTTTTGAAATTGGACTATGGAATATGGATTATTATGGGTTTCAATACGAACGAGCTGAAAATAGGAACATGTTGAATATGGGTTTTCAATATGAATGGGCTGAAAATAAAATCTTAAACAAAAGCACAGAAAATATAATAAAAAAAGCAAGCAAATTAAAAAAAATGTCGGTTTGGGGAAAACCAATCGACCAAACCTACAATCAGGAAGGTTGATTACACGTGATATGGTAGGTCGGTTGGTCGACGTCGATT
The DNA here is from genome assembly GCF_001995035.1 of Momordica charantia. The sequence continues at coordinate 618,544 of NW_019104577.1, forward strand.
TTGGCCCAATAACCAACCTGACCGACCAATGTACAACCTTACCCTACACTCAAGTCAAGACCTTTCTAATAAATCAAATAACTTTAGCTTTTTTTGAAAATTGCATTTTGATATTTTCTGGTTGAATCGAACCCGATCCAAATCGAGGTCGAAGCCTATGATAAAACCAGATTCATTGCATTTTCCCTTTCGGTTAAATCGAACCTGATCAAAGTCGAGGTCGAAGCTTGTGTTAAAGTCATGCCTGTTTCATTTTAACTTTATGTTAAATCAAACCTAATCTAAGTCGAGATTGAAGCTTGTGTTAAAGTCAGGTTTGTTGCATTTTATCTTTTGGTTAAATCAAACCCGATCTAAGTCGAGGTCGAAGCCTATGTTAAAGCCAAGTCTGTTGCATCTTATCTTGGTTAAATCAAACCCAATCAGAGGTCGAGATCGAAGCGTACGTTAAAGCCAGGTTTTTTTCGCTTTTATCTTTTGGTTAAATCGAACCTGATCCAAGTCGATGTTGAAGCCTGTATTAAAACCAGGTTTGTTGCATCTTATCTTTGGTTAAATCGAACCCGATCAAAATCGAGGTCGAAGCCTGTGTTAAAGCCAAGTTCGTTGCATCTTATCTTTGATTAAATCGAACCCGATCCAAATCGAGGTTGAAGCCTATGTTAAAGCCAGGTTCGTTGCATCTTATATTCGGTTGAATTGAACCTAATCCAAGATCAAGGTCGAGGCCTTTGTTGAAGCCAAGTCCACTCCATGTTATTTTCGGTTAAATCGAACCCAATCCAAGATCGAGGTCAAAGCTTATGTCTAAGCCAGGTTCGCTCTATCTTATATTCGGTTAAATCAAACCCGATCCAAGTTGAGGTCGAAATCTGTGTAAAAGCGAGGTCCATTGCATCTTATCTTTTGGTTAAATCAAACCCGAT
>NW_019104577.1:621474-633818 GCF_001995035.1 Momordica charantia
TTTTTGTTTTGCGTCTTTCTAATCAGTTTTATTTTTATTTTTATTTTTTTAAAAAGAGTCTTCTACTGTAGGTTTTTAAAAAAAGAGGAGACAAAAAGAGAGGATTTAAAGAAAATCTCTTTTAGAAAGTTGTTTTAGAATAAAATATTATCTTGTTAAAATTTCGAATTTACAAAGGCATAAAAACATAAGTTGTTGTAAAAGGGGAATGGAATATGTTTTAAACAAGTTTGATAATTATATTTTTGGAAAAAAGAATAACATTTGTTTTAAGTAAATTTTTTTAAATTAAGAAATAAAAGTTTTTCTTTTAAAGAATCTCTTTAATTTCAAAATAAATAAAAAGTTATTTTTTTGTTTCAATTTAAAAAATTTTGTAAGTTTTTTTAAGTTTTAAAAAATAAATTAAAAGTTTTACATCTTAAGGTTCTGTTACAGTGGTAAAAAGCGTGAGTGTTAACACCTGTGCCTCAATTTTGAGTCCCAATATGCCCTAAAATAATTTCTTTTACTTATCATTTTAAAAAATTAATAATTGTTTCGAAAACTCCAATGACGGAGATTGGAGCCTTCCAATATTCTCGAGGTGATTAAGTTTTCTTCATGGCCCTCGTGCCACTCATACCTTTAATTCATGTTTTAGTATTAAAACGTGAACTAATAACATGAGACATTTAAAATAAAAGAAAAACATTTTTTTCTTTTTTGGACCAATAAAATATAATAGGATAATTTAAGACAAAATTTGGTAATCGTTTTTAAAACGGGTGTCGTAGGGTGTTAACACATTCCCTACACTYAATTGACTCCCGACCCAAAAATCTATTTTTCGCAGACCATTTTTTTTAGGTGACCAATCACACTCAATCACACCAATCACACATTCCCTACATTCAATTGACTTCAAACGCTTATCTCGAAAGAGACACTTCAGAGGATGACTTCGGCCACTCCGCGTTGGGATGACATTGTGACAATTTAGATTCTCTTATTACGTACGAAGATTTGAACATCTAAACTCAAGCAAATTCTTATCCATGAATTATGCTCACATTCACATGATTTGATTTATTTTAGTAGTATATGCAAAGAAAATTGATAGGCCTAAGGTGAATAACATTTACTCTTGGAAGAGGGGACATGCTAGTATGACCAGAAAAAAGGGAAGAAAATCGTTAGAAATAAGGGAATACTATACAATTGAAAGTGGTAGTGTGAGTTATTTGCTCAAATATATACACTTTGGGTAGTGAGGTAGAGGGATATCTTTTGACTATTTTATCTACAACTATTTAGGAGAGCTCTGAAAGGTCCATAATCCTCCCTTAATCTCTTGTAATGCGTTCATTATAAATAACTGAAAGGTGTTTCTATTTACTACCATCAGAATTTTACATAGATTTGTACACCTATTTACTACCGAGTGCTTTCTTTCTTTAATGTAATTTCTCCATAGTCCAAGTGTCATTGTCTTACAAAGCATTAATTTCTTGCTGCATAGCACAACACCATTTAGCATTCGTTACAACTTCTCTAAAGGATCGTGGTTCAACACTTGTAGTTATAGCTGCAAGAAAATCTCGATGTGGTGTAGTAAACTGTCACAACTAACATAATGTACCATAAGGAAAGAGGTTACCTGAGGAAGGATGATGACGTTAAACATATGGAGGAAGAGATAGACTTTTCTGAGTAACTGTATGTATCATGTAATCTCACAATTTAATTGATGGTACTTTCTTTCTACATCCACGACCCAGTTGCTCCTCACCAACCCTTTCGTCAACATGTTCCTCACCACCAACACCCACGCCGACATATTCTGCACCAACCTTCTCGCCGGTCATGGAGGAAGTGGCAGAGGCTGATGGAGAATCAGTGCTGGCCTCACACAATATCTATTCAGTCCCCATATCCTCAAAAACCACTTGAGAAAAATCATTACTGTTTGCAGGAGTATCAATACAAGACTTTAGAGTAGTCAAGAAAGAAAAAACATTTTCATAAAACCTGACATCCTGTGATACAAAGAATTGTTTCTTTTTCAATATCAAATAAACTCCAACCCTTTTTGCTAAACGGATAACTAACAAAAACACATTTGCAACTACGACTAGCAAACTTGTCACCTTTAGTGTTTTGGTTATGAGCAAAAGCTAAACATCCAATGATACGTAAGTTGTTGAAAGAAGGAGAACAATCAAATAAAATCTCATACGGAGTTTTGTTTGAAAGTACACTAGATGGAGTCCTATTGATGAGATGAGCAGAGGCCAAAACACATTCACCCCATAAATATATCGATAATCCTTTCTGAAAATGTAAGGCACAAGAAACATTCAAAATATGTCGGTGTTTTCATTTAACGCGACCATTCTATTGAGGTGTACCTACATACAAGGTCTGAAAAACAATTCCACTATGTGCAAAATAATTTTTCAGGCAGTTAAATTTCGTTCCATTATCACTACGAACAATTTTCACCTTTTAAGAAAATTGACGGTCAATCATTGCAATAAATGACATAAACATCGAAAAAACTTCTCCTTTATCAATCATTAGATAAACCCATACAGCTCTAGAATAATCATCAACAAGAGTTAAAAAATAACATGCACCACAAGAAGAAAGTTTATTGTACGGTCCCCATAAATCACAATGAAGTAACTCAAATATTCGAGTGGATTTATTTTGACTCAAAGGAAAAATACTACGACAATGTTTAGCCGATGATAGACTTCACACCCTTTATCCAACTGACCCCTAGAATTGGAAAGAAAAGGAAGCAACTTCACTACGCTGATCTCGGAAGGATCACCTAATCGATGATGCCACAACTCCAAAGAGTTCAAACTGGAAACTGAAACGGCTTGCACTGGTAAACTTTGGCATCAATAATAAAGTCCATCTCTTCTCTCACTTGTACCAATCGCATGCCTTGAACGTTGGTCATGTATAGCACACAAGTTAGAATAAAATTGAACAAAGCAGCTAAGCTTGTCACTCAATTGTGAAACAGAGATTAAATTGCACTGTAATTGAGAGACAAAGAGAACATTATCAAGTATGATAGAGTCTGTCAGTTTCACAATCCAAGCTTTAGTAGCAACTACAGTTTGTCCATCTGGGAGACCCACATGGCAAGATGAAACCACGTGAATATCCAATTGACATGATTCGGTAACATGATGAGAACATCCAGTATCAATAATCCAATCAGTCATGTTATACTTAATGTGCAACCGTTTGGAAGAGGGCTCGATGCAATAGGTGATGTACCATGAGGGATGTTAGTGGCAACAACATTTGCATGCGCTATGGAACGCCCATGGTTGTTCGAAGTTTTATGGAGTGTTGGTTTACCTTCAAATTTCCCTTGCCATCGGAGGAGGACCCATACTTCTTCAAGTACCAATCTGGCGTGCCATGTAAAATAAAACATGTACTACTAGAATGTCCTGATTTGTGACAATGAGTATAGGTCAAAATCGCCTTTTTAGCTCGATCCAAGCATGACTTTTGTCTATTATCTGTACACACATCAAAACCAACTACCTCAGGTTTCTCATCGTTGTTCAATCTGGTTCGAGTAATCCCTCTAACCCGCTCATCTTGAACCACTTGTTGAAATGCTTGATTCAAGGATGGAAGAGGCTCTTGTGACAAAATAGTAGTTCTCAACTGACATAATAATCAGAACACAAATGAGTAAAAATTGATTAAGTCTATCATAAGAACGTCGTTTTTCATGTAGCTTTACAATCTGACAAGTACACTTTCCACACTCGCAAGAAATTAGAGGCTCATGTTTATCTAACTCATCCCACAAGACATTCAGTTTACTAAAGTAGACAGAAATAGGCATATTTTTGTTTTATGCACAATGACTAATTTCTCCTTTAAGTTGGTAAATACGAGGACCATTAACAACCAAGAATTGTTCATTCAAATCATCCCACTATAGCTTGACATCATTATAATTGGATAGCATAGAACGTACCTTAGGATCGATTATATTCATAAGCCATGAAATGAACATATAATGTATCGTGACCCAATCATCACTTGTCTAAGGCGGGACAACCTTGGTGATAGTTTCATTAAAAAAGCCAAATTTCCGTCGAGACGAAAGAGCAACTCGCATGACACCATTCGTCAAAATTATCAAGCTTTAGACAAACCGAAGTAATGAAATTACCGAGACAATCTTGTGGCCCTAGGTAAAATGGGGAACTTGTACCAATTTTCGTAGGGACTCCCAATGGTGTTTTTTCTAATGGAGTTTTGTCTTCCTCTGTCATGATGACATGGACTCAAAGATAAGTCTAAAAAAATGAAATAAGAGTACTATTACTTGAAGGGATGTTAATCCCGCAGCGAAAATCACGAGCATGTTCTTATATTTTAAGGAGAAAAAACACAGCACATTAAAGAGGAAAAACAAAGAAAAAGAACTCACTTTTCAAGATCTTCTTCGAAATTCTCCAGTAATTCAGTTCAACACCACTGCCTATCTTCCTGACTATCTTCTCAAGAATGAGAACTTGCAAGTGGGAGCTTTGATTTTGAAAACCAAAAGGGAATTGAGAGAGAAATTGGTGTTGAGGAAAAATGCAGGGGAAGTTGTTCTCCTTGTCCCGTTTTTCAAAACAAAACTGCAATGTAAAACAAGAATGACCAAAATAGAATCATATTATAAAGCATTTGTCTAGTATAATCTATAGTAGTAATATACATCTTATGCACATTATTTTTAACATATAGTTTTAATATGAATCTTATTCATATTAATTATTTGAATCCTATTCAAACATTCTTCTCATAATATATAGTATTAATTTTGAATCTTTATCCAAAATTAATATATATTTATAAACAATGTATCAATATACATTATATACATTCCCTTATATAATTTGAACACTTCAAATTATTTCATAATTCTTGATCCTCGTTCTACTCGTTGTGAGCTAGCAAAGGGACCTAATGGACTTACAGATCAGAAGCTTCAACGATAGATATCGATCAGTCAAACTTATTAACCGAGTTAATCAACATTCGTTAACTACGGGTCACTCTACTAAAGACCCACAGCTGCACTCTTCTCACTGCATAATATTTTCGTGTCCACGGATATACAACCATTAATAGTAAGTTAATCCTTTACGAGTGCTCATAACTCAAGCTGGGTCAAATCACCGTTTTACCCCTGAGTTATATCTTACTCCTCAAATACCACTGCTCCTCTATTGAACAACCCGATTATGGTTCAACCAATAACCAAAAGTCCCTCTCGGGCCAGTGAGAGGGTAGGGCCCCTTATTCAAGTCCCAGAGTCTGCATTTAAGAAAACACTCATCTACTCCCATAAAGTCGGGGAGGAGTGAATTACATCTTGTGAAGTTATGTTCCCAACTCCTCACTCGGTCTCATCCATAAAATGGTAGAAATTTTAAGTCGGCGACTCGGGCCACTCTCACCCATACAGATCATAGGACAACCCTCACCGATAGAAGTTCATAACTCACTCAGGATTGAAAATGAGTTGCCTGGTCATCCTATGAAATAACAATCTATTAGTCAACGACGTTACATCTAAAGATTGACTATTTCGCAGTCCGGTCTTATACAAACTCATTATATAAAATACCCCCACTTGCATGTCTCCACACAAACAACCTCGATCGGGTCATCTATAACATTACAAAGCGAGTCATAGCCACAATGTTGCTAGGATAAGGTACCTTATCCATATACTATAGACCCTTTAGGTTATTCCCGGGACATTATCCACATGTATATCAAGGGTATATCACATATATACCCAGTATATATATTGTTCCGGTACATGAAAATAACCTTAGATGTTTAGTTTATTGGATTTGGACAATGCAATAACAACAACAAATTGATTAAATCAAGAAAAACAAAACTATATTGAATATAAATTTGTTTTTACATAATTACAAACTACGAGTTTAGGGCAATACACCCAATAAACTTCCACTTGAACTAAACTCTAGTGGGGTGTACAAAATCATAAAGCAAAGGGACAAATACAATAAACTAGGGCATACACTATACCTATTACATTTCTCCTACTTACCCTAGACTAATTGTACAAGGCTCGTAGACCTAGACTTTCTAGATGACCCTCAAACACTTTAGCCATGAGTGCCTTCGTAAAAGGATTAGCAATATTGTGCTCTGAAGCGATCTTTGTGACGATCACATCTACTCGTTGCACTATTTCCCGTATAAGTTGGTACTTCTTTTCGATGTGTTTGCCTCTCTTGTGGCTTCGAAGTTCTTTAGAATTTGTCACAACACCACTGTTATCACAATAAAGTGTGATGGGCAAATTCATGTTTGGAACAACTTCCAAATCGGTTAAGAACTTCCTAAGCCAAACCGCTTCTTTTGCTACTTCACAAGCTACAACGTACTCACCTCCATGGTGGACTCTGCGATGCATCCTTGTTTGATGCTTTACCAAACTACTACTCCTCCGTTAATAGTGAATACTGACCCCGACGTGAATTTCCTTAAATCTTTGTCTGTTTGGAAGTCAGAGTCATTGTATCTTGTAAGGATCAAATCCTTAGAGCCATACAAAAGCTTGTAGTCCCTCGTTAACCTAAGATACTTGAGGATTCCCTTAATAGTAGTCTAATGATCATATTCTGGGTTGGATTGATACCTATTGACTATTCCTACTGCATAGCAAATGTCAGGCCTAGTACACAACATAGTGTATATTAGGCTGCTGAAGCATAGGGTATGCATCTCATATCCTCAACTGCTTGAGGTGTCTTAAGACATTGTTCCTTAGACAAGTGAATTTTATGCCTGAAAGGCAATAAGCCTTTCTTGGAATTCTACATCGAATATCGAACAAGTATCTTGTCGATATAAGTTGTTTGAGACAGGGCTAGCGTTTTGTTCTTGCGATCCCTTAGAATTTGGATGCCAAAAACATACTAAGCTTCTCCCAAATCCTTCATTTGGAACTCAGTAGCTAGCCACTTCTTTATGTTAGTAAGGTATCCTACATCAATCCTAATGAGTAGGATATCATCCACATACAATACTAAGAAGGCTACAGTATTGTTGATGATCTTCTTATATACACAAGGTTCATCAATGTTTTGGTCAAAACCATAAGATTTGATTGCAGTATCAAACCTTATGTTCCAAGATCGAGATGCTTGTTTCAATCCATATATGGACCGTTTAAGCTTTCAAACATTTTGCTCTTGACCTTGTGCTATGAACCCTTCGGGTTGAGACATATAAATACTTTATTCAAGATTGCCATTCAGAAAGGCAGTCTTGACGTCCATTTGCCAAGTCTCATAGTCATAATATATGGCAATAGACAAAAGTATTCTTATGGACTTGAACATAGCTACAAAGAAGAATGTTTCTTCATAGTCCACCCCTTTCCTTTGTGTGTAGCCTTCCGCCACAAGCCTTGCCTTATAGGTCTGTACCTTTCCTTCAGCGTCTCATTTTCTCTTATAGATCCATTTGTACCATATGGGTTTCACCTCTTCGGGTTGATCCACAAGTTCCCAAACGGAATTGAAGTACCTAGACTTCATTTCTAGGTCCATGGCTTTGACCCATTTGTCCTTGTCAGCATCTTCCATTGCCTGTTTGTAGGTCAATAGATCCTCGACGCTGTCATTGGGTATGACAACTTGGGTTTCAATTAAACCCACGTAGCGATCAGGTTGTGATACAATTCTCCCACTACGTCGAGGCACCGTCAATTCTTGAGGTGGATGTGACTGACGTGATGTGCTAGCTTCATCAACAACTCTTGTTGAAGTGTCAGCTTGATCAATAACTCTTGTTGATGTGTTTGTAGCATCTTCGAAAATAGAATCATATTCTAACGCATTTCTCTCGTATAATCTATAGTTGTAATATACATCTTATGCAGATTATTTTTAACCAGTAGTTTTAATATGAATCTTATTCATATTAAATATTTGAATCTTATTCAAATATTTCTCTCATAATATATAGTATTAATTTTGAATCTTTATCCAAAATTAATATATATTTATATACAATGTATCAATATACATTATATACATTCTCTTATATAATTTGAACACTTCAAATTGTTTCATAATTCTTGATCCTTGTTTTACCCGTTGTGAGTTAGCAAAGGGACTTAATGGACCTATAGGTCAGAAGCTCCAACGATACAAGATCAATCAGTCAAACTCATTAACCGAATTAATCAACACTCATTAACTATGGGTCACTCCACTAAAGACTTGCAGCTGCACTCTTCTCACAGCATAATATTTTCGTGTCCACGGATATACAACCATTAATGGCAAGTCAATCCTTCACGAGTGTTCGTAACTCAACTTGGTCAAATTACCATTTTACCCCTGAGTTACATCTTACTCCTTAAATACCACAACTCTTCTAATGAACAACCCGGTTATAGTCCGACCAATAACCGGAAGTCCCTCTCGGGCCAGTGAGAGGGTGGGACCCCTTGTTCAAGTCTCGGAGTCAGCATTTAAGAGAACACTAATCTACCCCTAAAGTCGGGGAGGAGTGAATTCCATCTTATGAAGTTATGTTTCCAACTCCCAACTCGGTCTCGTCCCCAAAATGGTAGGAATGTTGAGTCGGCGACTCGAGCCACTCTCACTCATACAGATCAAGACGAGCCCTCACGGGTAAAAGTCCATAACTCACTCAGGATTAAAAATAAGTTGTCTGGTCATCCTATGAAATAGCAATCTGTTAGTCAACGGTGCTACATCTAAAGATTGGCTATTTCGCGGTCTGGTCTTATACAAACTCATTGTATAGAATACCCACTCGCATGTCTCTAGACGAACGACCTGGATTGGGTCGTCTGTAACATTTACAAAGTGGGTCATAGCCATAGTGTTGCCAGGATAAGGTACCCAGCCTTATCCATATATTATAGACCCTTTTGGTTATTCTTGGGACATTATCCACATGTATATCAAGGGTATATCAAATATATACCCAGTATATATACTGTCTCGGTTACATGAAAATAAGCTTGGGTGTTTAGTTTAATGGATTCGGACAATGCAATATCAACAACAAATTGATTGAATTAAGAAAAAAAAACTTTATTGAATATAAATTTATTTTTACATAATTACAAACTACGAGTTTATCAAATATATACCCAAAGATAAGTCTAAAAAAATGAATGAGGAGTATTGTTACTGTTACTGTACTGAATCGGACCGGTGGACTGAACCGAACCAAACAGTAGTGAACCAGACCGTTAAAACCTGAACCAGACCATTTAATTGAACTGGATAGTCGCAAAATTGAACCGTACAAATAGATCACCAAATATTGAACCCTAGCAGGTCGCCAAATCATTGAATTACTCAAACGGTGACTAACGAAAACAAACGAAGATGATTAGTGCAGCGAACAACGACTAGTAACCTCAGACCATAAGCGGCGAATGACAACCAAAAAAACATGAAACGGTGACCACGAGCGGCGAACGGCAACCAGCAGCCTCTAACGGAAAAAAAAAAAACGAAGCGGCGGCTGACCAGTAAAGACCAACAGTGTGCGACCGACGACCAAACGGATGGACGGTAGTGACACAAAGGTGGTCGTAGGCGAGCCGACAATCAGTCGGATGAACAAGAAACACGCCTGTTTTGAAATCTCCTACCAAATAGGTGAGTGATTAGCAAAGAAGAACACTAACACGACAAATCGACAGTGACTAGAGGTGACGAAAACTGTAGCAACACCTTTCTTCCCAGCGGCAACAACGAACAAAGAAACCTTAGTAAATCACCTAAGGCTCTGATATCATGTAAAAATTTGGAATGTTTCCTTGCTCTTTCTCATTGATTCAAAGATGATATATACAAAAATTGTCTAATACCCAATAAGGAAACTAAAACACAAAAGTAATATATAACAAATACAATAATAGACAATTATAAACAATAGAATATCGTATCAGGAACGTTACCAAATAAGTCATTGATGTCACCTGCAAAAATTTTCAAGCACAAAACATCTCCTCCATTAGCCCCACAAAAAGGAATGGAATGTTGCTACTAATTGTTTGGCCAAGCTTTGTTGTATTTCTAAATTTGGAGGCTATTTCGCTTGAAGATTGGCCTCCCAACTATCTCAGACTCTGCCATTTCTTTTTCTTAATTCTACTGTCCCTTTCAAAATATATATACATACATGCATATATATGCATGTATATATACACATTCATATATGTATGTAAATACACATACATGTATATATATGTACACATATTATATGTATGTACATATCTATGTATGTATATGTACATATGTATGTATGTACATATATGTATATGTATATATATGTATGTATATTTGCATTAAATTTGTACACATTTACGGTAGAGGAATGGTACATAATAGGTTCTAAATTTTATCAAATATTCCTTTAAGTAGTATATGATCTTGTATACTATCAATATAATTTTCAAAAAGATCTTTTTATTTTGATTTTTATGATTTTTTAAATATATCTATTGCTTGATCCACAAATTGAAGCTTATAAATGATAGCTCCACGTAAATGTGACAAAGAGGCAGAAGGATTACACAATTTCTTGCTCAATAATTTAAAAGTGGCCAAACCATGTGATAGTCATTTACATTCATTGTGATAGTGTTAAGCTATAATAGACCAACCTAGTTCAGTAGATAAGATATCTTGTTCATTTTTTAGAGACAAGTTCAATCCCTAATCTGCACATTTGTTGTACTAGAAAAAAAGGTTAATAAAATTATAAGTCAATAAAATAGACACCCAACTTAGTTGATTGAAGGTCTCAAGATTTAGGTTCAAAGGGACAATCTAATTGTAAATACGAAACTTGTCAAGCTTATCTATGAGTCTATGACCATTCATAAGATGGAAACTTTGATATCACCAGAAAAGAAGTTAAACCATATTGTTTATGCAGGATTTGCACAACGGTTCTGCACGAATCGAGCTCAAACCCGGTCTCCGATTCCAACCTAAACACTAGAGTGGAACTGCACAAGAGGGTAAGCACTCTGACACTCAAGTCAGTATAGATCGGACTCCTTATTTAGTTCGAGGTGAGATTCGATACCTGAGCGTGAAATGAAGTCCTCTATTTATAGGTAATGGATCCGACAGTACACACGACCGACGGTTATATGTCTTTTTTTTCATATCGGACCTGTCGGGTTCCGAACAGATCGGACCCCAGTCAGGTCGAACCTTGGTGCCTATAGTTTTTATAACGGCAAACCCGGCCACCTCGGCAGAGCCGAGGTGGACCTAATCAATCCTTATTTGGTTTCTTCAACACTAATAAGGGTCCTCCACGTGTCTCGGGTATGTTTACCCCCAAACACATATTTTTAATAATTTCTTATTTGTTGATGTACCAAACGAAGTAATGGAAGTTGCTCTTAAATAAGAAATAATCGAGTGGGAGAGAAGTGAGCTTATTTTACAACAGAATTATATTATGCCCAATTACTTGGAAACTTTCAAATTTAGAGGAAATGTCCAATACGAAATGAACACTACAATGGAAATTGAATTTATACTTTTTACTGGAACCATTAATTTTTAGGATCATAATAGGTAAATTAAGAGGAAATGGGTTCAAACTCCGTGATGACCACCTAAGTTAAGAATTAATTCTGATGTGTTTTTCAACACCAAATATTGTAACGTCATACGATTGCTCGTGAGACTAGTCAAGGTATGCGCAAGTTGACTCAGACGCCCACAAAGTTAAAATATATATATATATATTATGCTGCTAATGAAAACTGAAGTGTGATATAAAGATTGGATATTATAAAATAGGAATGTCCCCCCGCCCTATATGAAACATAGCTCTAGTTACTTTATTGACACTAATTAAGAATAATTAGAAAAAATGTGTAAGATTTTTAGATGCACGTGCTAGTTAATTACACGACAAAATCCAGGACTCCAATTTTCTGCCGTGACGAGCAATTTTTGGAAAAGGAAGATATGAAGTAAAATGTGCGGGAAAAATATGTGGTTACGGCCTTTTCCCTGAGCTTCTGATGTTCTTTTCTTCTGCTTCTCAATCACTGGGCTTTGATTTGTTCATCTGATGCACAAACTCGACTTTGATTTCCACTGACTGCTCGTAGAGAAAATTCGAGTTCCAGAAAATGGCCCAATTCACCACACTCAATCGTGTAAAGTTGCTGCTGAACGGAGATGGAGTGCCGTTCGGTTCTGAATCCAAAGACCGATTGAGATACAAGCTCAGATCAGTACGAAGAATTCCTTTAT
>NW_019104577.1:634043-647600 GCF_001995035.1 Momordica charantia
CAGGTTATTTCACTTTGTACTTATGCTCACCTTTTTTTGTTTAATCCACTCAATTTGACTTGTTTCTGTTTTTTTTTCTTTTTGTTCGATAGGATTCTAGTTCTTCTGAGTAGCATTTGATTGCTTCTGTCCTCTTGGAATGTTTATTTGGTGTTTGATGACTGCTAGGCTTATTTATTGTCGAAAGTGCCTTTTCGATAAGTTGTTTTATTTGTTGATGTGGAAATTTGCATAAAATTTCAAGTACAATTGTTTGGTAACTTTTCACTTTTGAGACCCAATTTCCTCTGGCACCATACTTACAGATTCTTGCAATTGTTGATACAATGTTTTTAGTGGCCTTTTTGTAGACCTTAAGCTTCCAACAACATATGTAACCAAAGAATGACTGAAGTGGTTTCTTTTTAAGATACTTCGTTCTCAACATTTCAGCTATTTGAAAAAAGTGTCCTGCATGTCCTGTCCTGCATGTGGTACCATGAACTTAAGACAGCAAACAAACACAGATAAACTCCAATCTTTTCCAGTACTTTCTGCTCAATATTCTGAGTTTATTTCCTAGTAGTTAGTCAGATAGATCCTTGACTTGATTTCTGTTCGTGGAATGGGGTTCACCTCCTCTTTTTTGTGTATACTTGTTTCATATTGCTTTTCTATCTCCATATTATTTGTATGACTGGAAAGGTCTGCAATTTATCTTTTGCTATTTATTTCCTTGCTTCAGGCCAGTCAATGTTGTTTGTTGGAAGCGTGCAATTTGTTTGGAGTTCATGGAGAAGGTTTGACTACTCTTCTCTTTTACGTATTATGCATAAAAATATAGAGAATTTATAGTTCCAAGGGGGTCAATTTCATTGGGTGGTTCTTATTGAAAATATGTTTAGAAGATGAGAAAGCTATCGTCTTTTTAGGAAATACAGAAAATATGTCCAATTAGCCAGAGTGAAAAGCCAATTGTGAATGCCTAAATGCTATGGCATTAGCGGCCCAAAGTGCATACTCTGTCAAAATATTTTAAAAAATCCTTGAAATTCTTTGTTTTCGTAAGAAGTGAAATATCCCTCAAATTGGTATGGATAAATAAAAGAAAGTACAATAACAAAACTCTTTTGAAGGAGTGCACCAAGAGGAAGCCAAAAGAATCTCACTAAATGAACAACTTAGAAAATCATTATTGGTATCATAAAGAATTCTTTTGTTCCTTTCCAACAAAATCTTCCAGAGCAATGCTTTAGCTTCGTATCCAAAGGATCCTATATTTTTACTTATTTTGAAGAAATGAACACAGAAGAGCTGCTCTATAAACTTCTCCAACCATTGCAAAAAGCAATATCCCATTCTAAAATTGTCAGATACTGTACTCCACCATCTATTAGAGAAATAGCTTATGAAGAGGTGGTCTGATGTAGTTACCAGGTTGTTTTTAAGTTAGTTTATGGTCGGCTAGTAAACTGTTAGTTATCAACCAGCTGGGTAGGTAATTTAGTTTTGTTAACTAACTTGTGTAACCAAGTTGATTAGGCCAAACCGATTGTATGAGTATTATAAATACTTCTGCTTTATTGTACTAGGACATTATTCATGAGAAATAAAAATTCAGAACTTTGGTTCACACCTTTATTTTTTATAAATAGGATTGGTTTGGGAACCATTAGGGTTTGGCTCAATTGGTCCAAGGAGGCAAAGCTAAATAAAAGGATTTAGAGGGAATGAGTTCAAACTCCACGATGGCCACCTACATAGGAATTAATTACCTATGTGTTTCCTTGACAACCAAATATAGTAGAGTTAGGCGGTTGTGTCGAAGCTCGGGCAAGCTGACCTAGACACTCAAGGTTATCAAGAAAATCAGGATTGGCTTGGGAATGAAAAGCCTCCATGGTACCCAAAAGCCACCTTCATACACACAAAACACCACGGCTTCTTTGAGACCTCATTCCGGATCATCTTAGCCTCAACCAGTACATACTGTTAGGAAGGGCCTTTAGAGGTATTTAGGGTTATTGATAAAATAGTAAGGGTATGTTAGTAATTAGACATGAAGTTGTTAGGGAAAGTTGTTACAAATAGAATGAGGGGAAAGGGAAGAAGGTAGGCAATTATTTAGGTGGTTTAGGTTTAAGGAGATAATTCTTGAGAAGGAGAGTTCTTGGCCTCTCGAAGTGCCAAGGAATTTTGTGCTTCGTCCCCGTTTTGAAGTGATTACTGAAATATACTAAAGATAGACCGTTTGGTTCCTATAACAAACATCCTGGGATCCTTTTAGAAAACCTTTGATGGATTTATGAGAGAAAACCACTGGTAACACCATGCACCATATTGAAATCTTATCTTAAACATGGCATTTTCAAATTGTATTTGTAATTTTATATTTTTTATGAAAAGCAATAAGTGCTTGTGCTGTCAAATTTTTAGTTTTGTATGATGTGGATTCGATACTTTTCGGAGAGACAGATATTTAAATGGTTCTTCAAGATTTCCCATGTCAAAAGTGGTCTCACTATGGTATTCATTTATAGTATTGACTTTCAGAACTGAGAGGTATGAACTTAATGTTAGAATCTTTAGTTGATCAGTTTTATCTAATATAATAATAATACTTGGTTCGCTCCTTGAAAAATGTATCAATTTTAAATCTTGATTAGGGATTTCAAAAGGTTTACATGACAGTTTGCTTTTGTCAATTGATTGAGGTTGATCAAGAAGTTGAGTCTACTGTAAATGTTAGAAACGTATGTTTTGGTGTCTTTATCTTAAACCTTTTTGGCTTTTCCAGGCTGATGTGTTGGAATACTATGACCAGACTGTGAATTCTCCAAGTGGATCCTTCTATATACCAGCAGTCTTAAGGGTATGCATAAAGAATATATCCGGTTTATTCACGGATTTTTTTTCATAGGATTGTTATATGTTATCTGTCTTTATGTCCATGACCAGGAGAAGTTCAAGACTGACTTCATCTTTATGACTTGAATCTTTTCCTTGTCGAAGGCCTTTGAACTAAATATTGTCTCTCCTTTCAGGTTCCTCATTTATTGCAAGTTGTAAAAAGAAGAAGAATCAAGAACTCTTTAAGTCGTAAAAACATACTTTATAGGGACAATTACACTTGTCAGTAAGTTGATAAATATTCACTATCGATTAGTTTTGTTCAATTTATCATTTAAAATTGATATGGGAGAAGTTATTTTGAGATGCTTTGCTAAGTTTACGATGGAGAAGCTTGTGTTGCTTATATAAGCATTTTAACTATAGTTTCATTAAACATAATTTGCTATTTTAATTGTATTGCTATTTTTATGACGACAGATGGCACGCTCCACACTTTTGTGCTCTTTGCTAATTGAAACTTCTTAAGATTCATGTATAGTTTGTGATCATTGGGGATAGTGAACACAGTGGCTAGGTTTCAATATTGGGTTGTACACTAATTGGAGGAGGTTTCTTTGACATTTGAAAATGGAGGTCTGGGTATTGACTTGAAGCGTAGAAACGAAGCCTTATAATCTAAATGGGTTTGGAGGCTCTTGACTGAGTTTGATCAGTTTTCGCACAAGGTAGATTGTAGTATTCAGGGGAAGAGTGGGGAAGATTGGTTCACTCTTCAAAAGAGGAGGGGTGGCGGAAGAAGCCTTAGGAGGGATATTTGAAAAGGAAATTACTTGGCTCCTTACCGGCGAGAATCAAATCTTGTCCTCACCACCATTGAAAAATTGACAGCTCATTATTTTTTTGATCAAGTCTCTATTTTTACATGTTGTCAAACATTTAGTGGTGTCAAGGACAAAATTAAGCCTCATTAGTAGGAGCCTAAGTATTTTCCTTTAAACAATGAACTTTCTTAGATAACTCAAAGATGAAAGAGGGCAATAGCCTTTTCGGAAAGAAGAAAAAAATGGTGCAATGGAAGATTGATTAGATTCTGCTCCAATTCTTTTTAGTTCTTATTATTTTCTGGCAAAGGGTGAGTATTATTCCCATCAAATGAAATTTTTATATGCTGGCTTTTTTTCCTCTCTTAATTCTTTTTGTTGCCTTAAATGATTCTTTTATCAACAGGTATTGTTCATCACATGATAGTTTGACGATTGATCATGTTTTACCCATATCCCGGGGTGGAGAATGGACATGGGAAAATCTGGTGAGTTTTCCAGTAGATATTAATATTGGATTACAAATGCTAATCTGAATTTTCATTTTGCCATAATGATTGAATTTTTCAATCATCCCTTAGAAGACGTGATCCTGATTCCATAAACATAGAGATGTCCAGAGGTTTTCTAGGTAATAAAACAGAACACAAAAAACCAACCAAATAACCTAATAATAACAGTAGAAAGGCCAAATTGGCAAAAGCAATCTTAAGTTTACGCTGAACAGGCCACCCGCTACATTTTGACTTCTAAGACCACATAAATATATTGATGTAGGGGAAATCTGTGAGAAAGAGCTTACCGGTTGGGTAGGTTATTTGTCAGTTAGTAACCGGTTCGGCTGATAATGTTCAGGTTAGTTAATGGCTTGTAAGTTAGGCTTTTGGGCTTACAAACCATTCATAACCGTACTACCGTAGTATGAATATCCCTGTTCTCTTGTAATTGAGACAGTCATAAATAAAGGTTCAACATTTGGTAAATTATTCTCTGGCTGTAGTTTTTGGGGATCAAATGATCGGGAAACGGGACTTACCGAAAGGAGTTGACGACTCTGTACTTACGAAATTGTACTGTTTTCTATCTTCTCTAATATCTTATGTTGTGATAGGTTGCTGCCTGTGTGAAATGCAATTCAAAGAAAGGTCAAAAAACTGTAGAAGAAGCAAATATGAAGCTGAAAAAGACTCCCAAGGTAATATAATATGTTCTGTTTATAATGACCAAATGAATAGTCGTATTATGACAGAAAGAAACTTTCGAGTTCCTTTTTTTTTTGCTATGCTTCATCATGATTATGTTAGGATCAGATGGTCCAATTCATGCTTATTGTCTTTTTACCTTAAAATTTTCAGGCCCCAAAAGATTATGATATACTTGCCATCCCTCTAACAAGTACTGCAATAAAGATGTTGAAACTGAGAAAGGGGACCCCTGAAGAATGGCGTCAATATCTGTCGAATGAGCAATGACATGTATTTATAGTGGCACTTGTAAATTCCTCTTTGCACATATCCCATGAATTGCACATATCATTTATGTACTTAATTCTTCCAACACTCTTATGGCACCTTAGAAGTAATTTATTCTATCTCTAATTCCATGGGTACAAGGAACCGACCCAACCCGAAAAATTGCCATGAACCAATTCAGTCGTTCTCTTTCTGCCCGAAAACCAACCCAACACTACCATTTTACACCCCTATCTAAATCCCACAAGTATTTTGTATTTTTTTTTTTTTGGTTCTACACATCACTACTAATTGATAATATACAACTTGATTTTAAGGACCAAAGTCGTCACAAATTTTTTTACTTCTTTTAATAGGGTTACATTACACTCCCAGTATATTATCAATAATCAAATCATCAGTTGATTAAAATGGTTAGTACTCAACTCCTTGACAAATATTTTATTTCATGCCTTTATCCTCTCAGGATTAATAGAAGTGTCCATCTTATCTCTTTGACAAATGCCTTATGTCCCACACAACATCATGTTTAAATGGACCAAAGGTAAAATTCCATGTTCATTTGTTCATGGACAATGATTCACTTGCAAAATGAGTACAAAGGGAGTGACAATATATGGAAATGAGGGATACATTTTCAACCATCCACAAAGTAGTTGTACAATATTCCCTACAAAAATGCAAATCCAAAGTTGATCCTATTAAGATCAGTTATATTTTCATAAACAAAAACTCAAATTAACCAAACCTGTACTATACAAGTTGATTTAGATTTTAAATGTATTTTGGTTGATTTAAGCTCAAGTAAATTGATTGGATTGAAAAGTTGAAAAATTATTTGGAAATATGAAAAGTGAAACAATTGGAGTCAATTTCGTCAATTCATTTCGGTGTTCAAAAAATAATAGACTATGGAAAAATCCAATTCATACAATCCAACTGTTCAATTGAGTTGGATCATCCACTTGTTCATATTGGTTTCAATCCAACTTCACGAGTCAAAATAAGTTAAACTTCTATAGATTGCATTGATCCACAAATCTCGTTAATATATATTTTTATACTTTTGTTATAATTTTTTTCAATGACTCAGAATTAGACATGCTCTTTAGCTTCTTCTATTATAATTTGAGAGACCTCTATCTACCCCATGGCTCGGACTCAAGAGACGAAAGATTTTTAGTATTAAGTTTATCCAAAAGTTAGAACACAAGACTTCATGGTAGGTAATACCACAAAATCCTATATCCTTACCAACGTTCATTATAATTAGTTGAAGTCCTGAAATATTGTCCAATATAAAATGATATAAACTACTTTTTATCCACCGGAGATAAATAGATTCTTGAACTTCTACTTTTAATCCTCTTTTACACAACTCTAAAATACATGACCTAAACCGTATAAACTAATGCAACCCAAATACTAAATAGTTGAGTCGAGTCCAATCACCTAATCAATACTCCTCAAGTTGGACATATATACAACCCGAACACTTCGACTCAAGTCTAACAAAATACCTCTCAATCTAACCTAACTCATAATTGCACAATCATCCCTGGAAAATTGTACTTCTAGTTTTTTCTTTTTTACCAAAAAAAATAAAAACAAACTTTTGATTGATAGACAAAAAGGAAAATTTCTAGTTGTGATGTCGACCTTCACTACTACCCTCATCAGCATCTTCGAAAGCCAAATGGTACAACCTCATTTCATTCAGACAGCTTTCTTCTGGACATGCTTCAAAATTGGAAGATTATAAATAAGAGATGTTAGAAGGTAAAACTTTGCCCCTCTCGATGAAAAGTTTCGGCTCCGCCCTTTCTGTGCATGCATAAACAACATTAAGGACTCCAATAGCTCACAGCATTGATACAAACATGCCCGTCGAGGACAGCATAGGCTTTATACTGGCTCAGTGGTACTAGAAGCAAACATTTAACTCCCCTTGGCAGCTCCCGGATTACGCCCAAACTGGATAATCATTGGCTTGCCTTTGAATACATAACCATTTACTAGATTCTGCCAAAACAATAAATTCGGCATATTAGATATTTAATTCATTTTACTTGCACCGCAAGAATAGAGCGACCCAAACACATAATTCTGCAGCCTTCAGGTATTTGAAATAGCCATTCTTGAGGACTCCAAGCCAAAGAACAAGCAAAAGAAGCAAGATGATAAAGAGATTGTAGAAAGAACGAGAGAGCGACTGCATTAGTCCATCCATCCTCATGAATAAATACGAATCAACAGATAAGATAAAAGTGTTTATACCAACTATGAACCAGTTGCATAGAACACTTAAGTTGCATACAACTCCACCTAATTTGTATAGTCGCCTACATTATCCGGTGAACATATGATGGTATAGTATTCTTGAACTAGGAGATGACAAAGAACCATAATATTTCTTCTACACCACACACTAGGCCTCCTGTCTCTTCTAGCTTTCTTTTATTATATTGCAATCAAACATGTAAAAAATGAACCGTTACTCCATAAGGCAGGTTTGCAGAAATTTTTGGCATTTGGATCAGTGGTTATCAGAGAAACGATATCTTGGTTGTTTTCTTTGGCGGTTCAGTTGGTCTTTTTGACAAAAGTGTTTGTTTTGGGGGCAACACTTTTTCTTAGAGTGGAAGAAATCAGATTCTTGTTTTTATTTTGTTCTGCGGTTATGCCTTGTTGATATCAAGAAGGAAATTCCTTCTAGTTTGGAGTCGGATGAATTTTTTCTGGGTTGCAATGAAGTGGAGTCCTCTTTTTGGGTCGTTGTCTCAAGGGAAAAGCAAGTCATTGGTGGATAGTTTCTGTCCAGCCAAGTTTAAAGCATCCTTTTGAAGTTTAAAGCATCCCTTCGAGATTTCTAGTTTTTCATCCTTTTTGTTATCTTGTTTTGGGTGGCTTTTGTTGCTCCCATTTAATTCTCGTTCGTTTTAATTACTCTCTTTAGGAAGCTTGTCTCTTTTAGTTTTTCTCTCTCAGCTCCTCCGGGAGTTTGTATCTTTGAACAATTTGTTCCTTTTCATACTTTCAATGAAAAGTTTGTATCTTGTTCAAAAAAGCAAAAAAAACATTACACGAGTGGAATTCTGGTTATTGACGGACCATCAAGAGGATTTATGATCAATATTCCAAGTGATCGTTCAGAAAAAAATTAATGTAGATTGAAAGAATTAAATACATACCAAAGCATGTTGTGCAAGTTCAATAGATGGAAATGTTACAAAGGCTTGGCCCCTCATTCTTCCCTCCTGAAATTCAAAATAAAAATATACTTTTAGAACCCTAGGTCATGATTAACCTGCAATCAAACGACCAATAATAATTTCTTTTTTTTCTCAAGAAAATAAAAATACATCAAAAGCCACATTCTGCACACCATATAGTTTATTGAATTAAAAGGTGCAAAGAAACGAAAGGCATGTACATAAATTAGAGGAACAAAGTGGTTGGGTGATAAGGTAAGTGAACTCCTGCTTGATAGCCTAGGTTGTATTTAATATAAGTTTTTTCTTAACTTTGCTGACTGCCTTCTTTCTTTCTTTCCTTCCTTTTTTGCAAAGGATTTACATACAATTTATATGTTCATTTGATAAAAGCTGATATTACACTCAGATATTTGTAAGACTTTTACATGCTAATAGGACTATTTCTCCCTTCCTCATCATCAAACTTGTAGGGAAACGTCCCCAAGCATGGTTAGATTGACTGATAAAATTTATTTGTCTTCATATACTTAATCCTTTATTTTGAGTGTTTCATGCTTCATAATATTAGAATTTCAAGATGCTTGTGTTTTACTACTTTCTATATATTGGAAAAAATTAAGCGAAATTTTTTGTGGGAAGGGGTGGAGGAGGGAGGTGGAGCGTATTTAGTCAGTTGGGTTATGGTTTCCAAATCGTTAGAGGCAGTTGGCCTAGGCATTGGGAACTTGAGGCTTCGAAATGATGTGCTTTCGGCGGCTTTGGAGGTTTTTCCATGAGCCTAGGACTTTATGGCGGAAGATTATTGTGAGTAAGTATAGACCGCACCCCTTTGATTGGAATTCAGATAGAGGGCATAAGGTTTGTGCTAATAACTCCTTGAAGGCTATATCCTCAGGCTTTCCTCTCTTTTCCCATTTTGTGTCTTGTATGGTTGGAGATGGTTATGATACTTACTTCTAGGAGGACCAGTGAGTGGGAGAAAAGCACATTTGTTCTTTATTTCCACGTCTTTTTCAATTATCAGACAGAAGGTTGCATTCGGTGGCCTCGGTGCTAGGCTTTGGGGAGGAAGGTCTTTCTATTTCCTTAGATCTCAGTCGGTCTTTAACTGACAGAGAGTCTCGAGAAGCGGGTGAGTTGCTCCATCTTCTCTCTGATGTCCATTTCTCCCGGGATAGGAAGGATGTTCGTGTTTGGGCCCCTACTCCTAGGGGTTTCTCTTGCAGTTCCTTCTTTAAAATTTTGTGCTCCCCTAATCCTTCCCCGGCTGCCCCTGTGTCTGCCTCCCTTTGGAAAGTAGATATCCCATGTTTGCCTCGCTTTGGAAAGTAGATATCCCAAAGAAGATTAAGTTTTTCGTGTGGCAGATCTTATTCAGGAGAATCAATACCCTGGATTGTATCCAGAAGCATACTTCTTCCTGTTTGAGTCTGCAATGGTGTGTTCTTTTGCAAACAAGCCTCTGAGAGTCTTGATCACATGTTATGGCATTGAATTTTTGCCCAAAAGATTTGGAGTCAGTTCTTTGAGATGTTCGAAGTTTCTTAGGCCTAGCATAGAGATTGGGGGGCTATGGTGGAGGAAGTGCTCTCGGCTTCTCCTTTTCGTGAGCAAGGGAGGTTTTTGTGGCAAGCTTGTTTCTTTGCGATCTTGTGGGGAATTTGGTTGGAAAGGAACAATAGAATTTTTAGGGGGAGGGTGAGAGATAGCGAGACAGTTTGGGAGCTTGTGAGATTTAATGTTTCTTTATGGGCCTGTCTCAAAGTTGTTTTGTATTTATCAATTAGGTCAGATTCTTTTGGATTAGAAGCTCTTCTTTAGATAGTACTTCCCCTTGTCGGGCTCTTGTTTTTTTTGTGTGCCCGTGCTTTTTTGTATTATTTTCATTTATCTTATCTTAATGAAAAGTGCAGTCCTATCAAAAAAAAAAAAAAAAACCCCTATTAAAATAATGACCAAAGTAAGATTTGGTGGTAGACAGGAGTTGACAAAGTTATATTAAAACATCAATCTTTTCTGCCACTCACAGGAATGTATAGCCTCTCTATCGAGTGTGGTGAACCTGAATCAACTTATGCAATCTTGAGAACCGCATATTTAGATCATCTACAAGCCTATATTTTTTTCTAAGATTTCCTTTATTTATGTTTGTCTTATCTTTGTAAAAGATGATGCCCAATAAAGCATATGAGGCAACTTTGCAGATGTTGCTTTTATGTTCTTCAAGTAATCAGAGAAGAAACTATAATTCTCGGTTATTCAAAAAATTCTCATCAAACTGTAGACAGAGACAACAATAACAAACCTGCATTAGCTTCACAGTGAGAGCAGATTTGGCATCATCAATACCTCCAAATAATGATCCTACAAAGTACAATTTAAAAGCACATATTAAAAAATAGAACCTCACGTTGAAAAAGATAGCACTATAGAAGATTTTACAACTTTAAGCATTAGACCTAAAAGGGTAAGGCATTAGAAGAATATGAGAGTACAGTGCTCTACCATAAATCAAAACATTAATACAAAAACAAATATACAGGCCTATTCCTAGGTTTACAAATGAGGTGCCATTTAACTTGTGATTAGTTTTCCATTTTGGCAATCTTCAGATTTACAGCTGGACTAATGTAACAAAAAGGTCTGATACATAATTTTATCTAAGACAAGAAAATTGCTTTTTCCCAAACTCTTAATTGAGTATTCTTTTGCCAACACCTCTCAATTTTGTAGCTCCGAAGCCATCCAAAAGACCTTCCATACACTCAATGTATCTTAGGAGGAGAAAGAAGGATGGCAGGCTCTAGTTTCAAAGAAGAAATCACATAAGGGTGAAAAAGAATGATTCAATAGGCAAGGAGTAGTTCGGTAATTTGGTCATGGTTGTCGCATGCACTTGTTCTCAAAACCTTGTATCATGAGATAAAATGTAGTAGTTTAGTATTCCAGAATATTTTCTTTCCTACTAATGATATTTTCAGGCTGAACATAGAGGATTTATTCCATTCTCAATTTGGTTCTCTATTTTACCCCTAACATATTAAAATTCTCAATTAGGTCCTGTCAAAAATTATTAAAATTTGTTAACAAAAAGTTGATGTATCATTAAATTATTGTTTTATTCACGATGTCACTCAGATACTACCTAAACATAAAACTCAACTTGTCCATCAACAAAATCCAACCTGCTGATTAACAAAATTTATTTTTTTCAAGTGGCATGTGCACCGCCCACGTGTCCAAATATATTAATAAGACAATGATTTAGTGTCCCATTAACTTGACAATAAGTCAATAATAAATTTCAACAATTTGTTTATAAAATGACATATTTAAGATTTTGGAAAAAATACACTTTCGGTCCCTGAAGTTTGAAGTAGGTGTCTATTTGGTCCCTGAAGTTTCAAAATGAACACTTTTGGTCATTAAAGTTTGGATTTGGTATCTATGTGGTCCCTGAAGTTTCAAAATGGACAATTTTGGTCCTTCAAGTTTGATAAATAGTTCTAAATGATCCCTAGTTTGGATGACATGGAAGCTTAGTTGCAGGCAAAATATATTTATTTAATAATATATTGTTGGACTTTTGTTTTTTTATTATTGTTGGTTTTATATATTTTAGATAATTATTTTAATATTTAGTCTTTCCTTTTTTATATAGGAATTCATAGTTTCCTATATTTTATGTAATTAGGAGTTTATGTTTTAGTTTCCTTGTTAAGGAAAGTTTCTCACCTTTATTTAAAAGGTGGCTAGGGTTTTATTTTCTTAAAATAAGAAAAACAATAATATTTTTTCTTCTTCTAAAATTGACTTGGTATCAGAGCCAAGATAAACCCTAACCCTAACTTTAAACCTAACCCTATTTCTAGCCACCCTACTGTTACCACCCACGGGCCACCGCTGCTACCGCCATAATTGTCGCCGCCCACTGCCATCTTACCGTCGCCGTCCAAGGGATCGTCGTCGTCGTCGCCATCTGAAGGATCGGGTCGCTCTCACCGCGCCGTCTTAAGGATCAGAGTGCCGACGCCGTCTACAAATCCGTTCGTCGCCGGGATTTCGCAAATTAGTTAGCCGGTATCGTCTGTGGGAAACTATCAAGGGTTTGCGGATCTTCATGGTTCAAAAGTTGAAGTTCGTCGCCAGATTTTTCTAGCCCAATCGCCGATTTCCGTCCTCAGCCATCGCCGATTTTTCGTCTTCGCTTCTGGAGGAATCGTTGTGCTGCTAAGGTTTGCTAGGGTTTGGCACATCTGTTGGTCCAAATTTCTGGTTCAGTCTACAATTTCGGTCCGATCCTGTTTTTTTCTATTCGATTTGGTTCAACATTTCTGGTTCGGTTTGGGCCAGATTTAACCTTCCTATTGCAGGTTACGTTTCTGTTTTTTTTTTTCCTTTTTTTGTGGTTCAAATCAGTAGCCATGACGGGAGAATCTTCAAAGAAAACAGATTGTGACTCTAAGATTTCTGAAACCCGGTTCAATTCCTCCAGTCACCCTATCCAAATTACTAGTATCAGACTTAATGGAGATAATTTTCTTCGTTGGTCTCAAAGTGTTCGGATGTATATTCGTGGACAAGGTAAAATTGGCTACCTTACTGGAGATAAAAAAGCACCGGCGGCAGAAGATCCTTTATTTCATACCTGGGATGTTGAAATTCTATTGTAATGACATGGTTAGTTAACTCTATGGACGAGGAGATCAGTGCTAACTATATGTGTTATTCTACGACAAGTGAATTATGGAAAAACGTAAATGAGATGTATTCTGACTTAGAAAATCAATCACAGGCATTTGAATTGACACTAAAACTCAGAGAAATACGACAAGGAATCGATACAGTTACAAAATATTTTAATTCTTTAAAGAGAATTTGGCAAGACCTAGACCTTTTTGATACTCATGAGTGGAAATCTTCGAAGGACTATAAACATCATCAAAAAACTAATGATCGAATTTATACCTTCTTTGCCGGTCTAAATGTAGAATTTGATGAAGTCAGAGGCAGAATAATTGGTAGAAAACCACTTCCAAACATTAATGAAGTTTTTTCTGAAGTACGACATGAAGAAAGTCGTAGGAATGTTATGCTCGGCAAGAAAACTACAAACAACACGATCGAAGGTTCTGCATTGGTGAATGAGGCAGTTGCTAATAAAGCTTCAAATCATCATAATAAAGGGAATGAGAAATCTCGTGTTTGGTGTGACTA
>NW_019104577.1:665961-676693 GCF_001995035.1 Momordica charantia
TGCTGGGTGAAGTCGCGCCGCCGTCGAGTTGTTTGTGGAGGGACGCCGCGCCGGAGGAGGAGGCTGGGGCGGCTGGAACAAAATCTTGAGGTAGGGGTGCGGCAAAGGCACCCAGGAAGGAAAAGGAGAAGATAATTTTTTTTTTTTTTGGAAAGGTAAATATGTTAAACAAAAATTCAAGGATCTTACCGTTGAGGGTAAAATAAATCAAAGACACTATTTTATTATGAACACCCGATTCCTTAGCCATGTCATATTTGGTTGCAACAAATTCAACCATGTTTTAAATATTTAATGAGTTTTTTTTGTTCTTTGATCTAAGGTTTTTATATTTGAATTCAGATTCTCGTAAATATATTTAGATTAAAAAATAAAAAGTAATTGAGAATAAATAAAGTTACAACTACCAATGGTATTACCAAGTAATATGTTTTTATTCTTTTATATGTTACTATTCACACCTCTAGTAATTTGATAATGCTAAAACTACCATCCATAACATAATCAATAATTGCATAGCAAAAATCCCAAAAAGAAAAAATATGTCTAGAATGTTGAAAAAAAATGATAAACACCGCAAACGAATAAGTAATAAACAAAGCAGAAACTTCAGGCTACAAAAAAGAAGAAAGTAAGCATCTATTGTTAATTTCTCTAAGATGTTTGGCATTCCAACAACATTTTATAGAGTATTGAGCAAAATTAATTTTAATAAAAAAAACACAATTAAATATCGATTGCAGCAATCATAAGTAAGCAAAGTCTTTAAAATGTTCGCATTGAACAAACCTTCAAGCAGCTGAGTGAGTGAGATCGAAGGGGAGGACCGATTGAGAGACAGAAGTCGAGATTGACGATTATGCTGAGCGTGAGTGAGTCGAAGGGGAATCGAGGAGCGTAGCTGAGGGTGAGTGAGGAGCTGAGTAGTGGTTCAACCGCAAGAAGGGAGAAGAAAGAGGCTTGAGACTCCAGGGAAGGGGAGAAGGAGAAATGTTCTTTTCTTTTTTACTTTTCTTTTTTGAGAAAAAAAATTATAAGTTTAATCGATTAAACTTTTTTTTTTGTTAAGGATAGATACATTTGTTAACTTAACCCACATGAACTTAGCTCAACGGTAATTGGCATCTTGATCAAAAGGTCATGAATTTGAATCACCCACCCTACTTGTTATATAAAAAAATAAAATGTTCGTTTACTTACAATATTTTATAATAAAATCACATTAAGTTAAGTTTTAAATATAACAATTTGGTCTCTGAATTTTTAAATGTAACACTTTGATACTTGAACTTTTGAAAGGGTATCACCAAGAAGGGGTACATGAATGTACCGATACCATATCTGAATGAGAGGGATCCTGAGATTATGGAAGAATGGTCAAGAAAGACTTAAAGAAATGATAATCTCTACTTATACTAACAAGGTGCACCTTCCTTTTCAAGCAGTTGAGTGAGTGAGGACAAAGCATGCTAGAAGAACTTATGTTGGTCTGTAGGAATAGTCTATAGTCTTCTGAGTAACTCAGAACAAGACGGTGGCATATGCCATTTGCATCCTGAATCTTGGGCTTGGGTCGTTACATGAGGAAAGTGTCAGTACCTTTAATTCTTGTTACACACATATGCTATTTGCATCTCTTCTCCATGCATCCAACAAATTAACAATGTCGTGGTAGATTTCTTAACACGGAACTAAAAAATTTGGTTTCATTGCCCATGCAGACAGTTTGGATTGCAATTCAACCTTAGACCGAAAAATACTGCCAATTGCAACGTCATCCACTAAGTCAGCTTCACTGCCAGTCAATAAAGATCTGCTTCGCGGATGAAGGCACTCTCTCAACTGTTGGACATGGCTTGTCCTTACTTACAAAATGCACTTGAATAACAGGTGTTGTCGATGATGGATCACTATCACAAATAGGTTCTACCTCATCCTCGTCCTCATCTTCATCATCATTCTAATGCTCAGTGTGTGAGTCAACATCATCATGAAAAATCATCATCAACCATCCTATACTCATCATCCTCATCTTCGGCCTCGTCACACTATCTGAAATATTGTGGTTCATCATTGACTAAATTGCACGGGACAACATTGTTAGTCAATAGAGTCATTAATTGGACAGAAGATGAGGGATGGATAGCTAAGAATGGGGATTGAATAGGATGCAATGCACAAAAGAAGAAACATTTTGTCCTACAAAATATGGAAATGAAGAGAATGTTTCGGTTTGTGGATGTGAGTTGCAACCACTTTCATGCCTTTTTTTTCGTATGGTAGATACGTACAATGAAACTTGAGACGGATGTGGAGGGCCCCTCAAGAAAAAACTAAGATTAGTATCATCGAAGATATAATATAATAGCTAGGGACTTAGTATTGGAATTAGAATTTTTAGATACATTGTATGACAAGATTGAACTGATAAGGATTTATTTGAATAAGCTTTAAGATCACATTAACGAAGTTTCCATATGTTAGCTTTCTTCATCGTCCAAACCTCTCATAACTCCACCATGGTATATACTTTGTGTCTGATTCCACTAACCACTGTAACTGGCAAATAGGCGTAACATTCTGCAAGTGATTGAAAAACTAAAAAAACGATTATAAATGAAAAATAAGTAAAAAAAAATATATAAATCTCGGGCGGGGACTATGGTCACCTCACCCGAGATTATTCAAATTGAATGATCCTCAAGCGGGAACTATAGTCATCTCACCTGAGGTTCGTCTATCTAAATGAAACTCGAACGTAAGTACCAAGAACTCTGCGCGAGTTTAAAGCCTTTCATAATAAAACTGTTGTACAAAAAAAAACTAACAAATTAAAGCGAAGACCTAATGGAAATAACTAATTTCATACCCAATATGAAGGAACATAGATAAACTACCTCGTTTTAAACTCTTGATGTATGCAACCTTTGAACTTGACATTACAGTTGAAAACGATCAATGTACTTAAACACATTTTTTCAAACTTCCAAAATGATCAACATAGTTTTCTATATTTTTCTAATTATACAAATAGAATATTCAGGATAAAAATTTTTGCTTTCTGAAATATTAATGGTAAGTACAACTTGGTTGATAATAATTAATACGATGGGTGAAGTTTGGTGAGAGAAAGTGTGGAATTTAATATACCACGTGCAGTTTAATCGATAACACGCCTGAAAATTCAAATTTCAATTCTTTTAAAACCCTCGGCCATGAAACAGCCCAGGCATTTAAAAAAATCTCATTCGAGGTTTTATCCAACGGTCTTCATTTGACAGTTACTAAAACGAGGGTCATAATAGTCATTTTACCTACCCTAACATTTAATAAATGCGTTAGTTAGGTCAGAAAATGACGTTTTGAAAAAGTTGGTCATTTGAGCAAAGTGAAAACTTTATTAGGTCATTCCTGTCAATTTCCCATAACATTTCTCAATCGTCGTCTTCCTCTCTATTTTCATATGGGCAATAATCTTATTTTTCATTCATAGTGGAAATTCAGTAATTCAAAGTTATATCTGCTAAGAAATCCTTGAGAATAGTATCTAAGAACCTTGCTAACAAACAAGACCCATAGAACTCAATCCCAAAAACCCAAAAAAAGATTATAGAATCAATCCAAAGAAAGTAAAAACCAGATTACCTTTGATCATATATCTCAAGGCAAGAAAACTCGTTTCTTGTTTGAGATCCGAATCACTCCACAAGCAAGATAGATCAAGTCTCACTTGAATGATCCTAAACATGAAACTATCACAAGATTATAAAATACATTAGCTATTAGCTAAAAGAAAGGCTCGAAGACTCATTTCATTACATCTTCAAATCTATAGTATCATTTTACAAAGAGCACACACACGACTTTATATAACCACTTAGCCAACCATATGAAGAGTCCTTAAACAAATGAAAGACTTTTAACTCATTAGAAATTAAAGGACTTTAAAATGAAAAGATAGGTAATTCTCAAGAAAATGAAAATACACTTGACCTACAAGAAAATGAAAAGATTAGGAAATTAAAAGGCTTATAACTACTTAATTAAAGACCACACAGCCACTTTTACCCTTATTAATGAGTGTTTCACTTGGTTTGGAGATTCATATCAATATCATTTGCGATACAACTAAATTTCGATTTTGGATTCGGCGGTCAACAAAAAAGATTAGAGAATAAAAGAAATGGTGGGTTTATTTGCAAGTTTGGTTTATTGATGGGTCGATTTCTAGCATAGAGAAACGCAATCCATGGTGCCCACTTACAAGGCTATCGACTTCTCTCAGATTCGATAGCCTTTAAACCTTTGATTTTTTTTAGAGTACACCTTTAATTCGTTTATTATAGTCATAGCTTCCAAGAATTTGATAGGTAATCTCTGTGATGTGGCTTTATACCTTGACTTAATTAGTACACCTCGGTGAGCTCTTAGTTTTATGTGTTCCAAACAAACTCTCATTGCAAATAGGCAAAATCTGTTTTATTTTAACAAAAATAAAGAGTGTAGAATGGGAAAAAAAAAGAGAACGCTATATTCATAGTGAGGTTAATTACACTTCTGAAAAATATGAAAGAAAGCATAGCAGTTCAAAATATAAACGTTAATACACGAAAGAGAAAAATAATATGGCTAAAATGAGATCCCCTTTTTTTTATAGAAGATTTGATCGCGAACTAAAAACCTAACCAAGGAAACTCCAAATTTTAAAGAATACAAGGGGAGAGGAACAAAAATCTAAACTAACTTGACAAATCTAAATAGATGCTAATTTCGAACCCTAGAAAGATCCACTTCAAAATTTTCAAGAACACGACATCTCTACAAGCAAAGAAGCTTATATGTCCCAAACCAGACAGGGAAAATTTCTAGTCCTATCGTAGTATGGAAATCTTCCATCAATTTTACACCAAGTGTCATTTTCATTGTTATACAATAAAGTATATAAATAAGGTGGTCTCCACCAAGTTTTGAGAGCTAAAAATTGTCATGTATAATATTCTTTCTCTCTCTTAAATCATTTTCCCTCTTCCCTGATATTATTTGTACTTTAAAGATAGACTTTTTATCATTTTTTTCCTTTCATTTCTTCATCTTCTATTTTTTTTTTCATTTGAATCTTTTTACAACTCTACTTTCCTCTCTACTTCTTTGGTTCATCTGTAGATTTTTCTCCCTTCAAACTAAATCTATTCGTTCCTTTCGTTGAAAGAATATTTGTAATTTGAAGTATATATGATTGAAGGGAAAGAGAGTAGCTAATGATGATTAAACTTTAAACAAAGGAATTGACTATGGTTAATTTGATATGTATATTTTAATTGTTTTGTAACTTTTTCAATTGCTTTAGGTTCTCAATGATATTGTTTTTCTAGTTTTATATATGATTTCTATGATTTTTATTTCTTTAGATGGAAATGCTAAGTTGCCAAATGTCTTGGTGAATCATTCTAATTTTACATTTGAATGCTCAAACTTCTTATCGAGCATATGTCTCCTCAAATATATCATTTTATAATACTAGTTTGCCAATGTTTCCATTAAGCTAGGTACGTTATCATATAAATTAAAGGAAAAATTTTGCCTCCCGAAAATTCAGGACCACCATCCTCCTTATTATGTCATGGCCCAATAAGAAATTGACATTTGTTGCTTTCAGATTTTTCTATAATTTTATTAAAATTCAAATCTGATGTATATCTTCTCATTATCTCTTCAATATCTCTTTTACATTTTCTCTTTTCAAAACATTTCTCCTCCCTCTTCTCCCCCTAAAATCTCTCACCTTTTTCTTTTTTTTGCTGCATCTCTTCACTTTTTCTCTCTCACTGAATCTCTCACCCCCATTTTTTTAAGCATGTCTTTCATTTTTATTTGACCAGTTTTTTACAAAAACAAATATAACTAAAATTGAGTGATTTCATGTTCGAGGAACTTATTATTTTATCATTTGCACAAATTAGATTATTTGTGAATAGTAAAATTACGCATTCCACTTTATACTTTTATCTGAAACTTTTTTTTTCCAAATATATATTTTTTTCCTTCAGAATATACTTTTTTTACGCTAAATATCGTTTGATTTTTTCTTTTGTGGTTTAGTTTTGCCTTAATTGTCTTCTAAAAAAAACTAACTCACTTGTTTAAAACTAGTCGTTCTTTATTCTCACTTATTTTCTCACGTTGTTGCTATAGACCTCCCAATGTAATCAAACTACTGAAAACATATGTAGTATTTCATTTTAAAGATGAGAAAAAACTATAAAAAGAAAAATAAAAAGCAAATCAAATTATGTATCTTTAAATTTTTATTATGTAACTTAATTCAGGAAGAGTGAAGGAGATGCATTCAGAAGAGAGAAAAAAGTGGAAGGTGAGAGATTTTAGAGAGGGAGAAGAGGGAGGAGAAACGTCAATATGTTTTAAAAAAAAATTAAAAGAGATATTAAATAGATATTAAGGAGATATGCATGAGATTTAAATTTTAATAAAAGAATAAATAAATCTGAAAGAACAAATGTCAATTGCTTATTGGGCATATCATAATCAGAAGGATGGTGGTCATGAATCTTCAGGAGGTAAGTTTTTTCCTAAATTCAATAACATTGAATTTTCACACAAGTTTCTGACGTATTTTTTAATGTATGTAAATTTATCATTGATGTTTGATTACTAGATTATTTATAGGTATTTTATCCAAATTGGATTCCGAACCAATATCCTCCAACTTATAATGGGATTCAATTCAGTCAAGAAAACATAACTTCAAGAGAAGATAATCAAGATGGCTAAAATCAAATGATTTTGATGTGGTGATATGATATATGAGATAAAAATTGCACTTCTCATTTTCACACTTATTATTATTTTTTAATCAAATGTTGTCTTATCATTCGCAAAAAATATGTTGCCTTAATTTATAGTTTTGTTAAGTACCTAATTTTTAACTTTTTGATTTTATATAATGATGTTGTAGATCCCCAAATTTGTCCGACACTCAATCTCATTATTTCTTTTTATTTGTATTTTATTTTAGTTTTTAATATTTCTCTCTCTAAAACTTTTATTTTTCTTTATGAAAAATATTTTCTTTTTGATGTTTTATAAAAAATAGAAAATAAAAATATTTTGATTCCCTCCTTTTCTAAAGATAAAATCGTTTGAGGAAGATTTTCTTTTAATTTTGGAAAATCTTTTTATTTAACAAAAGTGGTAAGAAAATCAGACTTTAATGAGTCATATTTCTTCCCATTTTGATCGATATTTGGGAGTTCAATGAAGTTTTTTTATTAGGAAAACCTTTTGATTTGACTTAACAAAAATGGTAAAAAAATAATGAGGGTTTTAGTAGACTATTTCTTTCCTTTTTTTTGCTAAGATTTCGAGGATTTTAAAAATAAAACATATCTTTCTTTGATTAGGTTTAATTAGTTGATTTTTTTCCTTAACTAAATTGAGTCTCAATGCCTATAAAGTGTGAGAGCGTTTCGAAGTAGAGAGAGGTTTTCGCTAGCATTTTTTTTTGTTTTGCTCTATGTTTTTTTTCGCTCCCGCACGAAGTGCAAAATCCCAACAACCCTTTTTCTTTGTTTTCTTTTCACTTCTCCACATCATCATTTGTATCGTACATCTCCATCCACTAACTTTGAGATATATTTTTTTATATACATAGACAAGAAAAGAAAAATTACTTGAGAAGTTCGAATATTTTTTTGGGTTTATCTAAAAGATAATTTAGTTTTATTATCTTCATGCATTATTTTCAAACAACGTTTTCTTTCTAAACAAGAAACTTAGTTTGTGCTTCCTTGTATATTCATATTTTTAACCATGTTTGAATTGAAATAAAGATTCGGCTTGCGTTCTTCGTTTATTCATATTTAAGTCTTTGTTGAAGGTTACTAGTGAATATGAGATTTATTTTAAGATCATTATTTATTGCTATGGTATGGAATAGACATATATGCATATATTGACCATTTAATGTATATTAGTTAACGATATTTGTATCAAAGTTCATGCTAGCTCGTGTTAGTCATATGATGTTTAGGTTTTGTTTTATTGCTTCTCTACCATTTGTTCTTTAAGCTAAGTTTTTTTTTTAAAAAAAAGCAAATACATTTACTTTGTAAAGGAAAGTCCCAACGATGGAACCTTGAAATGTTTGGGAGGTTGATGTTCTTGGATTCTTGAGGGTAAAGATCAATATCTCGGGAGGCCAAGATTTGATTTTTATTATCTTTTCCTAAAGAAGATGTATATTTTTTATAAAGAATAAATATTTCTTTTATATCTCCTTGTTTTCTCTAAAAAATAATTAATCATGCAAAAATTGTTTTAAAGATCATTTTGAAACAAATAAAAATCTTTTTTCTTTAAAAGTAAAAATTATTTTTTTTTTTGTAAAATTATCTTTTATAAGTAAATTTTGCCATAAAAAAAAACATCTTTCCTCACTTGACATTTTTAAAGGCATTCCATATATTTCTTAAAAAAATCAAATAATTTTTTTTGTTTTAAATCTCCTTTTTTTAAAAAAAAATTCCTATGACGGAAATTAGAGAATTTGAAAGGTCGACTCCCTAATATTCTTGAGGTGATGAATTTATGTTGGGAAGCCAATTTAAGTTCAAATAAATAAAGTTTTTCTTAATGGCTTTAGGCCACTCATAATTATTGCTCATTATTTATCTTAGGAATAATGATGAGAAAAATACATTTTTGGTCCCTGAGGTTTGAGGTACGTGTCTACTTGATCCCTAAAGTTTCAAAGTGAACACTTTTGGTCTTTAAGGTTTAAGGTAGGTGTCTAATTGGTCCCTGAAGTTTCTGAATGTACACTTTTGGTCCTTGAGGTTTAAATTAGGTGTTAACTTGGCCCCTGAAGTTTTAAATTGAACACTTTTGATCCTGAAGTTTGAGAAATAGTTCTAAATGGTCCTTAATTTTTTACTGTTATTAACTAATATTGAAATGACGTGGCAAATTGCAATTAAATTGTTTATTGTAGTTGGTGATGTGGCAAATTATATTAATTAAATAATATACGTCCGGCATGAATGGTGGACGGGGGCGGCAAAGACGTGGTTGTCGCTAGAAAAGGGTAGGAGAAAGAGAGAGGAAGAGACGAGGAAAGGAGAGAGAAAGTACCATCATATACACGTATATTATTTAATTAATATAATTTGTCACGTCAGCAACTACAATAAATAATTTAATTGCAATTTGCCATGTCATTTTAATATTAGTTAATTAATAGTAAAAAAAAAGAGACCATTTAGAATTATTTCTCAAATTTCAGGGACCAAAAGTGTTCATTTTGAAACTTCAAGGACCAAGATGACACCTAATTTAAACCTTAAAGACCAAACATGTTCATTTTGAAACTTCAGGGATCAAGTAGACACCTACCTCAAACCTCAGGAACTAAAAGTGTTCATTTTAAAACTTTGTATTTTGCCCAATAATGATCAATAAAACGTGGGACATTTAAAAATAATTTTTTTTCTTTAAAGGTCCTTTTCTTGAAAATAATATGAAAAATAAATTATCGTTCATTGAACGAGTGTTGTGGAATGCTAATACATTCCCCACACACAAAAGACCCCCAAACCTAAATCTTTTTGTGCAGATCAACTTATCCATGCATTTTGGGTGGCCAGTCACACCTTATAAATAAAGATTTGTGGCGACTCCATTTTTCTCCTCTCGAGAAGAAAGTTGGCCGCTCCACGTCGCAAACCCGTAGTGACAGATGCTACAATTTCTTAATGCATATAGATAAAAAAAATAAAATTTAATTATAATATTTCAAATAGCACAAAACAATTATTTAATTATTTTTAAAATAAGGATACAAATAAAAAATAACATATTTAAATTGGTAACAAATAAAATCTAATTATAATATTGAGTAAATAAGACAAAACAAGTTACTAATAAAATAACATATCAAAATAGTTAACCAATAAAATCAAAATTTAATATTATTAGATGAGAAAAATAATTATTTAATTAATTTAAGTAAACTTATAAATAAAAATAAAATATCAAATAAAATGGAATTATTGTAAAAAGATTCAAATGTGAATGATAGAAGATGAAGAAATGAAAAGGAAAAAAAAGAAAAAGAAAAGAAAGGTAAAAGGTTTTATCTTTAAAGTATAAATAATATTAGGGAAGATCATAGAATATAATTCAAGAGGGAGAGAGAATATTATACGTGAGCATTTTTTAGCTCTTAAAATGTGGTGATCCACCTTATTTATATACCCATCATTTCTCTTATTATTTGCGTACATGACGTTTATTTTTGCACACGTAGGATTGAAAGTGATGCCAAGTTAGATTTCTATTTGAAATTAACATATTTTTCTCAAAGTGCTACCATTTTTAAAGTTGAGGGTCCAAAACATTACATTTGAAAGTTAAGGGACCAAATGTTACTTTTATGAAAGTACATGGATTGTTAGCTTTACGAGTTCCAATAACACCAAATGTTTTGATGATAACAAATTTTATTTATTGATGGTGATACGTGACAACCCAAGCGTATTGAGCTACTCGAGCCACAAGCCACTTGAATTCAATCGTAGAG
Source organism: Momordica charantia (assembly GCF_001995035.1). The sequence continues at coordinate 676,556 of NW_019104577.1, forward strand.
ATGGTTCAACCCGAAAGGCTAAGGATTAGAGGGATTACCTTTGCAGTCGTTATCTTGAGCAGACAGATTACTCACTATGCTTGAGGTCGGAAACACTCCACGAGTTTGATGACCAATCAAACAAGCATGCTCCGAGGG
>NW_019104577.1:676707-701102 GCF_001995035.1 Momordica charantia
AATAAGAGAAAACACTCAATTCCACAATCTTCTCTCAATTTCACATAATTTCTCAATCTCCACCAATTTCTCCAAATCTTCTTAATTCTCTTTATTCTTTTCCTTATTTTTACTTTTAATCTCCATCATCCATCTTTTGTTGCCCTAAATCCAATGGCCAAATTTCATCTACGAAATTCTATTTAAAGCCACCAAATTCCACCATTCTACACACCAACTATCAAAGTAAAATCTTTTGTTTTCAAATTCTTCTCCCAATTTTTGTAAAATCTTCAATCTCTCATACACATAACTTGCTCATTTGTTTGTGAGAGATTTATTAGAGTGTGGCTTTTTAGCCATTACTTTGATGTAAAATTTATGTAATCCACTTTTGTTTTTGAATTATTTATTTTCAAATTGGGTTTTGTATTAAGGTATGGGTATACCTTGGGTTGTGAGAAAAATAAATTGGTTGGATCCTGAACCAGTAAAAAGGATCTTGGGCTTTTCTTTAGCCTAGGACAAAAAGATGGTCGATCGGTTTGGTTCACTTGTAAGAGAGATGACGCAGTAAAATATCCAAGAAGGAGTCTTGGGGAGTGGAGTAGGTATTTCCAAATCACTATAAAATTCATGGTGTCATCTTTTACTCTACTCTTTAATTTATGTATTTAAATTTCATTTGATTTTTTGTTGTTCTTAAAATTATTTTTTAAAATCTACAAGTTCGTAAGCAACCCTATTCACCCTCTCCCCCATCTAGTGTTGCCATATCGATCATACATGGACTAATTGTGTTTTTTAACCTTTTATTAGCAGTATAAATAATAAAAATAATAGTTAAAAATTTAAAATAATTGGTTAAAAAATAATGTGTCTCATTAGTAGATGAGAGATAAAAGGATAAAAGTTGTAAAGTAATTATTAGAAAGTTACAAGGTGCACAAAAGAAAAAATTAGAATGAGATTGTAGGAGAGAAATGAGATTAGTGATCACAAAGTTTGAGATGGACCCTATCAATTATTCTATTCCTACACTTTAGTAAACACTATTAAATAATTCCTTGATTCTCATTTCGAAAACTGTATCTTTAATGCATAATTCTAACATGTAAGCTTTTTAAAATCTTATGGTTAATAAACTATTAAAGAGAAATACTATAAATTAAGTGGGTGGTAGCAGCTTTCATCAATATAGGTAGTTTTTCGTCTTCTCTTCTTTCTCTATTTTTCGCTACTTCTCTAGAGAGATTTAGGTTACAAAATTTTCTTGCTATTTTGTTAGACTTTGCGAGAAAAATAATTGTTCACACGAGATTTTCGAAAAAAAATATAAATAATGGAAAAAATATAATTTATATTGATTTTGGGGTTCGTACAATCTTTAATATTTACCATATGACTTTCTCTTGAATTATTAGATGATTGCCTTTGGGCTTGTTGATCTTGATCGACTTTATGGACTTGTTGATCTTGATTGGCCTTTTGAACTTATTGATCTTGATTGTCTTTCTGGACTTGTTGATCTTGATCGACCTTCTGGACTTATTGATCTTAATCGATCTTTTGGACTTCTTGATCTTAATCGACCTTCTAGACTTGTGGATCTTCAGAAAGTCTTCAGATAGTCTTGTGGTCTTCGACAGTCTTGTGGTCTTCTAATCTTCGAGTCTTCAAAATATTTAATCTTTAAAGTCTTCAATCGTTAGAGTTTTTTGGTCTCCATAGAAAGAGTCTTCAATTTACTTCTGAATTCTTCAACGTTTGCCACATCCCCTTTAAAATGAGGGAGACTCCTCTATTTATATAGTCTCACACAAGCTTTAGTGGGCTTTGGGTTTGGGTGATTTTGGACCCAACCATGGATTTAGGCTTTATTTGAGTCATGACCCAATTTAATTTCAAAATATTTGGGCTTAATCATGCCTTTACGCGTGCGCTCGAAAACATAGGTCAACTTCTAAGCTCGGTGATTTTGAACCTATCCCTGAACCTGGGCTTGAGTTATTTTGGACACAAGCCCAATTCTTTAAGTGAATTTTAGATTTACTAAAATTTAACATAGTTTATTATCAATCCAATGGTCTTATGGTAATTTGAGTTCTAAGCCAGGGCCAAATTACCATCTAATGGATTTTTGAACTAAATTGATTATGAAGCCAACTCTCATATCACTCAATTAAACCAATTAAATTTAATTCATGGACCTAATGAAAAACACGACATTGGGAATTGTCTTTAATTTTAATTTACGCTTAATTTATAATTCACCCCCAAATAAAATAAATAATGACGTGACTATTTATGGTTGACCAAAAAATTTATGATTCTACAAATGCCCACTTTAAAAAATTATGCCAAACATAATTGTGGAAGAATTTCGAAAATATCGAAACATATGATATTTATTTATGGTTTCGATTCTTTTTAGTGTGTCAAATGAAATAATTTTTTGCACCCTCGGGTGTTAGCGCAAGGGCAAGAGGCTTGGGTGTTGACACCCAAGATCCAGGTTCGAGCCCTCCTGTGTCCAGAAGTAAAAAAAAAAAAAAATCAAATTATGTTAGCTTCACTCGAATTTTGCCTTAATTTGAATAAAATTTGAATTTGAATTTTTACTCAATCTCGATTTGGAATATGCCAAAATTCAAAATTTGAATTCGAGTAAAATTTTCACAAATTTGGAATATACCCAAATTTTTTGAAATGGAGTAAAATTTGATTTCGAATTTTTACATCAATCTCGATGTGGAATTTGATTTTGCATTTTTACACCAATCTCGATTTGGAATATGTCCAAATTGAAATTTGATTTCAAATAAAAGTTTGCAAAAGCTTGGAATATGTCCAAATTCAAAAATTCTATCGAGATTTTGAATACAAATTATTTTTTTATTTGAATTTTGACTTGAATGAGAGTAAATTTTGAATTTGAATTTTTACTTCAATCTAGATTTGGAATATGACCAAATTAAAATTCGAATTTGGTAAAATTTGTAAAATTTGGAATGTGCCCTAATTGAGAATTCCAACTAAATAATAAAATTTGAACTTGAATCGTTATTTTATTTGGATTTGAATTGCAATCCTCGTCATAATTGAATTCCAACAATTCGTCTATAAATTGAGATGAATGGTTCCTCAATAAAACCACAAAAGAACCCCAACAAAAACGTTAAGTATCTGGTGGCTTCAAAATTTTCTTCATCTTTCTTCTTATTTTTTAATTCTTTGCTTTCTGTATTCACATGCTTTCTTTCTTTAAGTCCGACACTAAGAAATTCTTACTTCCTCGACTAGCAACGCTAACTCCATATCGTGAGTACGAGTTGCTAGCTCTTCAAAGGTGTGATGTTTTATACCTTGGAGGATGTAAAGAATGAAAGGATCGAATCCTGCAGCGGAACCGGGTGAACGCTTCTGCTTCGATTTTGTTTTAGAAATACAACAAAGAAAGACAAAAGTATTATAAAAACGGAAGAGTGAAACATACCTTTGAAAACACTACTTCAAAAAACGATGATATCAAACCCGTACGCCACTAAAAAGTCTTCCCCGTTATTCTCTTTTCAAGGACCGGTTTGTAGGAACCGGCTTTTGAAATTGAGGGAAGTTTGGATTTGAGAGAGAAAGCTAACTTTAGAGAGAGTTCTCTCTATGATTTTTCAACAAAAACACCAAAAATCATCATCTTGCCCAAAAATGCAATTCAATTAATGCATTTATAGGGACAGGGAGGAGTTGGTTGGAAGTAACCTTCACACTCACCCACTTCACACCTCCTTGCAATTTTAATTAAGTTAAATCAAAATATAATTTGATTTCAATTAATTAAATAAAAATGAATGAACTAATCAAATTAATTAATTAAATTTGATTAAATATCACATATTTAATTAATACTTTATTTGAATCATATTCAAATACATATCTCTCTCATGACCTATAGTTTTAATGCGAATCTCATGCACATTAATTTTAACCTATAGTTTTAATATGAATCTAATTAATATGAATCATTATTTGAATCTTATTAAAATATACCTCTCATATCATAAAGTTTAATTTCGAATCTCATTCAAAATTAACTTTATATTATAATGTATCCAAATACATTATAAATGAATCCACACACATTGTATCTTATACGATTAATGTTCATTCCCTCATATAAATTGAACAATTCAAATTCTTTCAAAAAACTATTGATCCTTGTTTTACCCGTTGTGAGCTAGCCGGGCCTAATAGACCTACAGATCAGAAGCTCCAACGATACGAGATTAAGTGATTAAACTCTAACTAAAATAACCAACATTCTTTAACTATGGGTCACTACACTAAAGACCCATAATTGCATTCTTTGCACTGTAGAATATTTTGCGTTTATGGATACTGACCATTAATGGTAAATCAATCCTTATGAGTGTTTGTAACTTCAGTTTGGTCAAGTTACCGTTTTACCCCTTAGTTACCTCTTTCACCTTAAGTATTACTAATCCTTTAATGAATAACCTGTTTATGGTCTGACTATTAAAAAGAAGTCATTCTCGGGCCAGTGAGAGGGTGGGGCCCCTTATTCAAGTCCAGGAGTCAGCACTTAAGAGAACACTCATCTACTTATCCTAAATTCGGGAATGAGTGAATTCCATATTGTGTAGTTATGTTCCTAGCTCCCCACTCGGTCTCGTCCCCAAAATGGTAGGAATATTGTGTCGGCGACCCAGACACTCTCTCCCCTAGAAATCAAAGGACAATCCTTTATAGGCAGGAGACCATAACTCACTCAGGATTAAGAATGAGTTACATGTTCATCCTATGAAATAATAATCTATTATATAGCGATGTTACAACTAAAGATTAATTATTTCGCGATCCAGTCTTATACAAACTTATTGCATAGGATACCCCCACTTGCATGTTTCCACATGAATGATATGGATTAAGTCGTTTGTAACTCTTACAAAGTAGGTCGTATCCATAGTATTACCAGGATAAGGTACTCAACCTTACCCATATATTAATAGACCCTTTAAGTTATTACTGGAACATTATCCACCTGTGTATCGAATATATACTATATATATACTGTATATCAAATATCTACGCTATATATTAAATATATACTATATATATGTTATATATTTAAAATGATTTTGAAAGCACAAGTCCCTCAGGATTCGACCTTGGATTACTTCCGAGTATTATTTGTGATTGTGTACGCTTGCACGTATTCCTTATCTTTTAAAGGTAGAGAAAGCCCCAATAGCAACAACAGTGAAGTTCAAAATGTTAAACCCAATTTTGATTGTTAAAAAGGTTCTAAAAGGGGTTCAAAAGAAGTCGTTACCCACTGGCCCTTACCAAAATCAAGTGGGTGTTGGTTGGGTCGACGTTGAAAGCGAACAGAAACGTGTTCGTAGGTGTCGGTCACTACTGGAAGGCGCCGGGAACGAGAACCAGATGCCATATCGTCGCCGTTGTAGGTTCTTGAAGCCTCCGTAATGCTGCTGTTCGGGTTGCACGATACTCGTCGGAGGCATGGATCTGATCGAAAAACACCGCTGCTGCTCCAAAAACCATCGGAGAAAGGTTGTGCCGCCTCTAGTTGTTACTTCTACTGGGCATTAAAGAACTTGAAGCCCGCCGCTTGTCGTGGGTCGTGCCATTGTGGTCGTCATCGGATAGGGTTGTCGGGCGCTAGGTTTCACGAAGGGGGAGAGGTCCACAAAAAAGAAGAAGAAGAAGAAGAGGGCGCCGACTCCACGTGAAAGAGATGGGAAGAATACAAAACTAGGGTTTTTTTCCTCTTATTTTGTGTTTTAAACTAAAATGGCACAAATTTCCCAATTTAAAAGAAACTTAAAGGGTTTTAAAAACCTAAAAATCCTCGTATCTCAACAACTTAGAGATTTTCTAGAGAATCTGAGAAATTAAAACCAAACCAAACGATCTCCAATTAAAAACAACAATAAAAATAAATAAATCTAACAGCCCAAAACAAAAGCACAAAAGAAAATTGACTTCAGCAACTAAAACAAAATTCACAACAAATACCACGACAACCCAAAATAAAATAAACTTAGGATAAAATCTCAAGAACCAAGATTAATCTAACTTGAGTAACGCGGGGTATTACAACTAGGGTCTGACTTGATTCAGCAGCATGAACCCTATTCTTTAGAGAGGCGATTTGAGAACCCTTTTCTTCGATTTTCTTCATCAGGTTTATGATTTTCCTCTCTATTTCAGCCAATTTTTCATGCATAGTTCTTGCATTAGTCATCATAACAGAAAACCTGTCAAGATTAGGATTAGGGGTGTACAGATATACTTGAGAAACGAATCTCACCGACTGAATTGACATCGTTAGGTCAATTTTTACTCACAATTGGCAGGCAGTGATCAGTTTTGTATTTACAAAACTGACCAGTCGGTTGGTCGGTTACCATAAATCTGCCCAAACCGATCAACCGACCGATATATATGTAAAAAAAAAAGTTTATTTACAACTTGTTTACCGTACCTTTTATTTTTGTCATTAAATTCTCTTTAAATCACATGCATTTCTCTCTCCTCTTTTCCTCCCTTTCAACTTTTTCTAATTTAATTGCTCATTGATTCACGCAATTTCTGTCCTAGTTTCCCTCCATTTCATTTTTATCTTTTATTTTTTTATTCAAGTGTATTTCTCTTCTCTCTTCACTTTTAGTTTAAGGTTTCATCTTTTACATCTCTTAGCCTCTATCCTTCTACACTCATCTCCCCTACCCTCCTACTCCCTCTCCCTCTCCTCTTAGTATCTTTTCGCTGCAAGCTGCATTGCCATCGAGCCTTACCTTTCCGCACCCAGCCTCCCGTCGTTCAATTTTCACTCCACCCATACCCCAATCGCTCGATTTTGCACTGCAACTCAGTCCCTCGCTGCTCAATGCCATCAAGTCCCACCACTATCATCGCAACCCAACCTTACCTTCACAGCTCCCATGGATTGTGTAAAAAAAAAAAGAGTTTGATTTGTCGAAAATCGACTGATTGAGCAGACAAAAATTCGGTCGGTGGGGGCTTCATCTCTTCAGTCGGTCGGCGACCTGACCAACCGATGTATACCCCTAGGATCAAATAAGGGGTTATAATTAACAAAAAATTCATTCTCAATAGATGTTTCTAGCAGCATCGTTAATTTGCTTGCAACAACGGGAGAAGTTAGATTTTCTCGTAGTTAGAATTCATTAGAGCAACTATGGGTAATATGACCCGTATGAAGGTCGCTTATGATCGCAGCCATTGAAGAAGCCCTTTTTAAGTTCGTTACTTTTTTTGGAAATGTTTGAGTCTTGAAAAAAAGATGAGAGGTAAATTGTCCCACTCGACATGCCAATTTGTTTGCCGAGATTTTTGAAGAAATTATAAATTGTGAAAAAAATATAATTTGTATTGATTTTGGGGTTCGTACAATCTCTAATATTTATCATTTGATTATTTGTCTTGAATTCTTGGATGATTGTCTTTCGATTTGTTGATTTCGATTGGCCTGATGGACTTGTTGGTTTTGATCAGCCTTATGGATATGTTGATCTTGATCCGTTCTGGACTTATTGATCTTGATCGTCCTTCTAGGCTTGTTGCTCTTGATCGACCTTCTGGACCTATTGATCTTGATTAGCCTTTTGGGCTTATTGATCTTGATCGACCTTCTAGACTTGTTGATCTTCAGAAAGTCTTCACATAGTCTTATGGTCTTCGATGGTCTTGTGGTCTTGAACGGTCTTGTGGTCTTCTTATCATTAAGTCTTAAAAACTTTAATCTTCGAAATCTTTAGTCTTTGAAGTCTTTTGGTCTTTAGAAAGTCTTCAATTTACTTATGAATTCTACAACTTCTCCTCTCCTTAAAATGTGGAGACTCCTCTTTTTATAGTCTACAAAAGCTTTAGTGAGCCTTGAACTTGGGTAATTTATGACCCAACCATGGATTTGGGCTCTATTTGAGTTATTACCCAATTTAATTTCAAATGATTTGAGCTTGAATGATTTTGAACACAGCCCTGAACTTAGGCTGGAGTGATTTTGGACACATCTCAATCTTTAAGTGGATTTAGACTTGCTCAAATTTAATAGGGATAAGTACACAACTAGCCCATTTGGAAATTCAAATTACAAAGTTGACTTAACTATTAAGAATTTACAATATTATCTAAAGATTGGTCCTTCAAAGATGAAATCCAGAAGAAAATTACCAATTAGTCATTTGTAATATAGATTTAATAAAAAAAAAATACAAAATTATAAAATCAAATCCATTTTAGAACCCCAAATCCCTAAAATCCCTCCCTCGACTGAGATTTTTTTTTATTTCTTGACGTTTTCCAGTGGAGGACCACCAGCACATAAGTGGCTGCTGCTCGGACTTATTGCTTGGTATTTTCCAGCAGAGGACCACAAATGATAGGCCGCCGTTGCAAACCCACATTCTCTCTGTTTTAGCCTCGATACAGCCACAATACATATTTCCAGCGAATCCTCTTCTCTTCTTCATTCGCCGATTCCATCGATTGGTCGACACCTGACTTCTTTCGGAAGTGTGGTCCATTGTAGTTTAGGATCTAGGGAAAAAAAGTTTGACCCTCATTACGTAGAGGTATATATAACATATACCATTGTGGGTATACGTTTTACATTCTCCATAAATTTTTTATACTATTTCATAGGTGCTTGGTTAATTTTGTGGGCAAATCATGAGTATTAGTTGTTCATAAATAACATATACCATTACATTTTTATTGTCTTTGACTGACATTAAAGAATTGTAGGTTATATATTACAAATTGCTATGTCAGATTGTGGTGCAAATGTAATTTCCTGTTTAGAGATGTGTGTACATGTATATATAAAATTTCCCTGTTTATATATTACATACCATTGGGGGTATATTTTTTGAATTCTGAGAAGTTTTTTGGTTCTATATTACATGCCATTGGGTATAGTTTTTACACTTACGATTGTATACAACTATATGGTAAATTTATGAGTTTATAAGTATGTATGTTTGTGGGCATGAATTTAGAATATATTAAACAAATTGTACTGTACATAATATATATATATATAGGTATGTATTTGTCGGAAGTTTTTATTGCACGACATAAAATATTGGACAGAACAAATAATGGCCGCTAAATTTTTTTTGGAAAGAATGAAAATTGAAATTAATCTCAATTGAAAAATCGAAATCAATCTTCAGGATGTGTCAAATAAAAGAATAAGGAAAGAAAAAAAATTTACCAGCAATGGGTTATCTTGTCCGGCCGGCATAGAGAGAATGCATGATATAGTGCTTGGTGGCGGCTTACGACGAACGAGGAAGATCCATAAAATCAGCTGGAATATTGTGTATGATTGGAAGGGATATAAAGATTGGAGGAAAACGGGGAAAAATAAAATGAGAACACGTTATATTAAATTGAAACAATTTGATTCAAGTATGGAAAATTTTTAATTCATATGAAATCTAATTATATTAAATCGAATAGTATTAAATGAGAGATTTTTTTAATAATGTTAATTTTAAAAATATTTACCAAAATATGCCCCATCTCAAACTAATTACGGGAATAATGCTTTGAAATTCATAGGGCATCTCTTGAAGAGACGACCTAAGAGACGACCAACTAACGTGGCGCTGAGTTAATTTTTTTTAAAATTAAACATGGTTGTCTCGACCATGTCGTTTTTTATACAGCATGGCGCCACGCTGCTTTATTTTCTTTTTTTTTAAAATAACCTAACATGTCGTTTCTTCATGAGACGACATGTTAGGTGGGATTTTTTAAATTCATGCCCACAAACAACAAATTCATGGGTGTAGCTGGCGCCCAGGTCGTCTCTAGACGACCTGGGTGGGTTTTTAAAACAGTTTTATTTTAAAAATCCTAACCCCCTTACCCTCATCGCCCTATCTCCTTAAAACGCGTTTAGCTGCCGCCGCCGCCGATCTTTCCACCGTCTAGCCGCCGCAGCCTCTTTTGGTAAGTATATTCTACTCTTTTGTTGTTGTTTTGTTTTGTTTTTTCTTTGCAATAATTTAGTTTTAACAACATATAGGGACCACCGCTTCATCGATTCCAATTTGGGACCACCTATAGAAAATGTTAGTTTTTCTTTTTGTATTTATTTATTATTCATGGTGTTTTTTTATTCATATCATGATTAGATTTGATTTTTAGGATATGTATATTATATTACATTGATTTTGTCGTTTAGGGTAGGATTTTCAATTTTTTATTTTGTTAAACGAGTTTTCTGTTTTTTTTTATTTTGTTGTTTTTATTATTTTACTATATTAAATTGAATTGATAAATGAATTACATAACAATAAAAATTTTAGAATTATTATGAATTTTTAAATTAAATAGATGCCCACTAACTCTTGCTTAGTGTCCAATCTTGAGGTGTCTCATAATTCATGCTCCATATGTCTTCTATGTGTTTTTTTATTCATAACCCCATATGTTCCATTATCCATGCACCATGTGTGGAAACCCTAATGCCCTATATGTCTCAATTTTAGACATTATTAGTGTCATGTAAATCACACCACATGCTTATCCATGGCCTATAAATAAGGTCAATGTGGTGCTCATTGTGAGTGAGAATTAGTGGTGAGAAATTAGTGAGAAAATTGGTGGGAAATGCCATTTTGAATTTTGAATTTTCTTTTATGATTTGAATTGTTTTGTTTATTTTATTTCCCCGATGTTGCCTCGTTTCATTCCTCAATTTTACAACACGTTATCAGCATGAGCCTCTATCATTTGCCCTGTTGAAGGTAGGTTCCGAAGGTAGGTAATTTAATTTTTATCTTTCAAGTAATATGTTGTTTTCATATGTTAAATCCTTAATTTGAGTTTTTTTTTGTGATAGTGTTTCCATGACAAATTTGACCAAATTAGAATTTGCCGCTCTTGATATGAATGGCAATAATTATTTGTCATGGGTACTAGATGCTGAAATCCATCTTGATGCCATGAACCTGGGAGAAACCATCAAAGAAAGAAATACAACCACAAGTCAGGAAAAGGCAAAAGCCATGATTTTCCTTCGTCACCATCTTCACGAGGGGTTGAAAATGGAGTATCTTACAATAAAAGACCCCCTTGCCTTTTGGCAAAATTTGAAAGAAAGATATGATCATAAAAAACAGTTATTCTTCCTAAAGCTCGTTATGAATGGATGCATTTGAGGCTCCAAGACTTCAAATCAGTAAGTGATTATAATTCTGCACAATTCAAAATCAGTTTAAAATTGAAGTTATGTGGAGAAAAAATTACTGATAGTGATATGCTAGAAAAGACATACTCAACCTTTCATGTCTTAAATATACTCTTGCAACAACAATATCGAGAGAAAGGTTTTAAGAAATATTCTGAGCTCATATCATGCCTTCTGGTTGCTGAGCAAAATAATGAGCTATTGATGAAAAATCGTGAATCTCGACCAACGGGAGCAACGCCATTCCTAGAGGCTAATGCTGTAAATTTCAATAATCGTGGTCGAGGTCGAGGTCGTGGTCGAGGGCGTGACCGTGGTAGAGGAAGAAATAATTTTTCATTTCTTGGTGGGCGTTATAATCGTCCAAATTTTAAAAGAACCACACGAAATGTTGATCATAAAGGAAAAACTCCACAAGATCAGAATTCCAGAAGTGTTGAAAATAAGTGCTTCCGATGCGGTATGACTGGGCATTGGGCACATATTTGTCGTACATTGAAACACTTAGTGGATCTTTATCAAGCTTCCTTGAAAGAAAAAGGAAATAATGTGGAAGCAAATCTTGCCTACCACGATGGTGATATCTTTGACGCTGCCAATATTACAAGTTTGGATGTGACTGACTTTCTTGAATCTCCTGGAGAACAAATTGGCACATTGAGCACAATGGATGGAATAGCAAGTGCTTCTTTTGATTTTGGGAATATTCAGAACTAATGTTTTTTTTATATATCTTTTATGCATGTTTTGTGTTTCAAGTTTTTTTTTTCTTCTTATTCTTCCTTCTTATTGTAATTATTTTGTTTAATGAAAAAGCATGGACAGTTTTCATATATTGGATGACTCGAAAATGAGCAATAGTGATCTATGTTTGGCAGACAGTGCAACTACGCACACAATACTGAAGAGTAGATAATATTTTTCTAAATTGACAATGCTGAAAGCAAAAGTCAATACTATATCAGGTTCTGCAAACTTGATTGAAGGTTTTGGAAAAGCAGACATAATTTTGCCTAGAGGAACAAAATTTACAATTGACAATGCATTGTTCTCTAGTCAATCAAAGAGAAATCTACTGAGTTTTAAAGATATACGTTGCAATGGTTATCATATTGAGACTGATAACAAGAATAATATAGAATATCTTTATATTATATCTATTTTCTCACATAACAAACGTATATTTGAAAAGTTGCCTGCTTTATCTTCTGGATTATATTATACTCATATACGAGTAATGGAAACATATGCAACTACGAACTTGAAGTTCATAAATCCAGATATATTTACCATTTGGCATGACCGATTAGGTCATCCTGGGTCCATAATGATGAGAAGAATCATTGAAAATTCACATGGACATCCATTAAAGAACCAAAAGATTTTTCAATCTAATGAATTATCATGTGATGCTTGCTCTCAAGGCAAATTGATCATTAGATCATCACCATTTAAAGTAGGGACTGAATCACCTACATTTTTAGAACGAATTCATGGTGATATATGTGGACCTATTAATCCACCAAGCAGTCCTCTCAGATATTTTATGGTGTTAATAGACACATCAAGTAGATGGTCACATGTATGCTTATTATCAAGTCGAAATCTTGCATTTGCAAGACTACTTGCCCAAATAATAAAGTTACGAGCACAATTTCCTTATTATACAATTAAAAGTATTCGTCTTGATAATGCTGGTGAATTTACATCCCAATCATTTAATAATTAATGTATGACAGTTGGGATAAATGTTGAACATCTTGTAGCTCATGTTCATACACAAAATGGTTTAGCAGAATCATTCATAAAACTATTGCAGTTAATTGCTAGACCATTACTTATGAGAGCTAAGCTTCCTACATCTGTATGGAGACATGCTATTTTACATGCAGCGTCGCTCATACGTATTAGACCAACATCTTATCATAAACATTCCCCGTTACAATTAGCTTATGGCCAAGAGCCAAATATTTCCCATCAGAGAACTTTTGGATGTGCAGTATATGTTCCAATTGCTCCACCACAACGTACTAAGATGGGTCCTCAAAGGAGGCTAGGAATATATGTTGGATTTGATTCCCCATCAATTATTAAATATCTTGAACCCTTGACGGGTGATGTATTTATTGCACGATTTGCTGATTGTCATTTTGATGAGACAAATTTTCCAACATTAGGGGGAGGAATAATGAAGTTGGAAAAAGAAATTACATGGAATGCATCGTTATTGTCTCATTTCGATCCCCGTACAGATCAATGTGAACTTGAAGTTCAGAAAATAATTCATTTGCAAAATATAGCAAATCAATTACCAGAAGCATTTATTGATGCCAAAAAAGTGACCAAGTCACATATACCAGCTGCGAATGTTCCATCGAAAATTGATATCCCAATGCAGAAAGTTGTCATTAATGAATCTGCAACACGCCATAAGCGTGGTAGACCAATGGGTTTTAAAGATAAAAATCCTAGGAAAAGAAAAATAGTCAATAATCAAAATGACACAATTGAGAATGAGGATATTCCAGAAGAAATTCTAAACATGACTACTCATAAAGATATTGAGGAAAGTCAAGTACTTGAAGATAATAATGAGATTTCAATGAATTACGTTATGACTGGAAAAAGATGGAACCGAACTAATGTAGTGATTGATGACATTTTTGCTTATAATGTTGCTATTGACATTTTATCTAAAAGTGACGATTGTGAACAAAAATCTATGAAAGAATGTCAACAGAGAAAAGATTGGCTTAAATGGAAAGAAGCAATCCAGGCAGAACTTAACTCACTTTCAAAACGTAAAGTTTTTGGACCAGTAGTCCGAACACCGGAAAATGTTAAGCCCGTGGGATACAAATAGGTATTCGTAAGAAAAAGAAATGAAAACAATGAGATCACAAGATATAAGGCAAGATTGGTTGCACAAGGTTTTTCACAAAGACCCGGTACTGATTATGAGGAGACATATTCTCTTATGGTGGATGCAATTACACTGAGATATTTAGTTGGCATGACTGTGTTTGAAAGTCTTGACATGCATCTTATGGATGTAGTCACTGTATAGTTATATGGATCTCTTGATAATGATATTTATATGAAAAATCCTGAAGGATTTAAAGTACCCAATTCTAATGCTCGGGAATTGTATTCAATAAAGTTACAGAGATCATTATATGGATTAAAACAATCAGGACGAATGTGGTACAATCGTCTAAGTGGATATTTGTTGAAAGAAGGATATAAGAATAATCCAATATGTCCTTGTGTTTTTATAAAGAAATCACAGTCGGGATTTGCCATTATAACTGTATATGTTGATGATTTGAATCTAATTGGAACTCCTGAAGAACTTTCAAAGGTAATAGAGTATCTTAAGAAAGAATTTGAGATGAAAGATCTCGAGAAAACAGAATTTTGTCTTGGCCTACAAATTGAGCATTTAGTAGATGAGATATTTGTACATCAATCAACTTATACAGAGAAAATTTTGAAAAGATTTTATATGGATAAAGCGCACCCATTAAATATTCCAATGGAAGTTCGCTCACTTGATGTGAAAAAAGATATATTTAGACATCGAGAAGGTAATGAAGAGCTTCTTGGTCCTGAAATACCATATCTTAGTGCAATTGGTGCACTTATGTATCTGACTAATAACACAAGACCAGATATAACATTTTCAGTTAATTTATTAGCTAGATATAGTGCTTATCCTACAAAAAGACATTGGAATGGGATTAAGCATATATTTTGCTATCTTCAAGGAACGACTGATATGGGTTTGTTTTATTCAAACAAATCAAATTTCGATCTAGTTGTATACACAGATTCTGGATATTTATCTGATCCACACAAAGCTAGATCTCAAACTGGTTATTTGTTCACATGTGGAGGAACTGCTATATCATGGCGATTAGTAAAACAAACCATAACAGCCACCTCCTTAAATCATGCTGAAATTTTTGCAATTCATGAAGCTAGTCGAGAATGTGTATGGTTAAGATCAATGACTCAACACATTCGTGAAACATATGGTCTATCATCTAGTAAAAATCTTCCAACGATACTTTACGAAGATAACACAACATGTATAGTTCAAATCAAAGGAGGATATATTAAAGGAGGATATATTAAAAGAGTAGAACAAAACATATTTCACCAAAAATTTTCTATACTCATGATCTTGAAAAGAATGGTAGTATCACTGTTCAACAAATTTGTTCGAAAGATAACTTGGCAGATTTATTCACAAAGGCATTACCTACAATAATCTTTGAAACATTGGTGCGCGACATTGGAATACGATGACTCAGAGATCTCAAGTGATGTTTCCATGAGGGGGAGTTAAATATATTGTATTATTTTGGGTTTATTAGATTATATGAAATATGTATTCTTTTTCCTTCACTAGGATTTTTTCCCAATGGGTTTTTCCCTAGTAAGGTTTTAACGAGACATATTTCGTATATACAATGGGTATCTAAGGGGGAGTATTATAAATTTTTAAATTAAATAGATGCCCACTAACCCTTGCTTAGTGTCCAATCTTGAGGTGTCTCATAATCCATGCTCCATATGTCCTCTGTGTTTTTTTATTCATAACCCCATATGTTCCATTATCCATGTACCATGTGTGGAAACCCTAATGCCTCATATGTCTCAATTTTAGACATTATTAGTGTCATGTAAATCATACCACATGCTTGCTTATCCATGGCCTATAAATAAGGTCAATGTGGTGCTCATTGTGAGTGAGAATTAGTGGTGAGAAATTAGTGAAAAAATTGGTGGGAAATGCTATTTTGAATTTTGAATTTTCTTTTATTATTTGAATTGTTTTGTTTATTTTATTTCCCCGATGTTGCCTCGTTTTGTTCCTCAATTTTACAACAAGAATTACTTTGATTTTTTTGTTTAATGTTTATTGCATGATTTTCCATTACTTTTTTTTGTTAAACAAATTTTCTGTTTTTTTTTTATTTTGTTGTTTTTATTATTTTATTATATTAAATTGATATTTATATTGAATTGATAAATAAATTACATAACAATAATAAATTTAGAATTACACTAATTTTGTTGTTTTATGTTTATGACATGATTTTCTTTTTTTTAAAATAGTTTTATGTTTTTTATTGTTTATGTTGTTGTTTTTTATTTTTTCATTATATTAAATTGGTAATTGCGTTGTATTGATAAATGAATTACGTAACATTAATAAATTTAGAATTACATTAGTAGATAGATAGTCTATACAAGTTTTAACAAAGTTAGATTTAGATATTATTAAGTAATGTAATTAATTGGTTAATTACTATTATTCTTTAGTTAGTGAACTAAAACTAAAACTGTTTAATTTATTTTTTATTAATTTTTATTAATAGTTACCAAATTTAACTTTTGTTTGTTCTGTTATAGGATAGAATATGACATCTAAATGTTTGACAATTGTTTTGTATATGAATGCTTGTATGGTGGAAGGTGTAAATGAGATTGAATATAATCGACCGCCATGTGGAGGTTTCACTGTTAATAGTGGTATTGATTTTGGACATTTTGTTGAAATGGTTGGATTATCATTGAACGTAGATGTGAGCGGCAATGAATTAGACATAGTTTATGGACACCCTACTCTCACACCCTCAGGATCAACTAAGTACATTCCTATTCCTATTTCAAATCACAATGCGTTAAAGTTGATGTTCTCAATTGCAGTGCCCTCCCTAGAGATAGTGAAATTATTTGTGTGTGTTAGAAACATAGTTAATGACACACCTAGTCAATATCTCAACGAGAGCCAATGCCTTGACCCTGAAACTGAACCAACTATTCCCCAAAGTGATGATGTAGGCGAGGATATAAACTTACCTGCTGAAAATAATTTTGTAGAATTGAGAACATCAACAGATGATGAGTTTTATGAGTTGGATTTCGAGGATTGTGAACATAATATCCCTTCAGACATGTTTAACGACCTGGGAATGGACATCATGAATAGTACTACAGAACATGATCTGGTCGTTGAGCCAGTGGCTGTAGAACATGATATGTTGTATAAGGGATTTAGATGCAAAGATAAACAAACAATGCAACATATTGTGAAACGGTTTGCTATTAAAAGTCACCACCCATATGAAGTTGTTGAGTCGACACCATCAAAGTGGGTAATTATATGCAAGAAGTGGAAGATGGATGCAAGTAGCGACTCCGTGCGATCCTAAACAAATGTTATAAACTTTGGGAAATCACGAAGTACGAAGATCAACATTCTTGTGTTTACTCTGAACTCAATCAAAGTCATCCTCAATTGGATTCAAATATGATTAGTCTCGAAATTTGTGATGTAGTGAGAGATAACCCTAACATATGTTTACTCTGACACTTCAAGGTTTGATAAAAGAAAAATTTGGATATCATGTTTCTTATAGAAGAGTTTGGGACGGGAAAACGAAGGCATTGTCTCGAGTATTTGGTGATTGGGATGAGTCATATCAGTGTTTATTGAAGTGGATTTATATGGTGGAACACACAAATCTAAGAACGATCATTGAGTGGAAACTCAAGAATTATGGGACGTCGGGTCATGTCATTCTTCATTCCGTATTTTGGGCATTTGGTCATTGTATTGCAGCTTTTAAAGCGTTTCGCCCCGTACTTCAAATTGATGGAACTCACATTTATGGAAAGTATAGAGGGAAACTTTTGATTGCAACATCAGTTGATTCCAATGGAAATTTGCTGCCACTTGCTTTTGCCATTGTTGACGAGGAGAATCGCGAGACTTGGGGCTGGTTTCTAAAAAACCTACGAAATATTGTTACCACGAAGAAACATGCTTGATATCTGACCGACACGGAGGTATTATATCAGCCTTTAATAATCCAGATAATGGTTGGACAGGACATAAATCTCATAACAGATTTTGCTTACAACATGTTGTAAGCAACTTCAATAAAAAATATAAGAGTAAGAAATTGAAAAATCTGGTATATCGTGCTGGTTCTCAATCCTAGCTTTGAAAGTACAATAAGTGTGTTGAAGAGGTTAATCAAATGAATAGCACTTGCATGAATTTCTTTCGAAACATTGAATTGAAAAGTGGACTTAATCACATAATGGTGGGTACAGATATGGGTGGATGACTACCAATCTTTCAGAGTGTATTAATGGGGTGTTGAAGGGAGCTCGTATGTTACCTTTTACTGCATTGGCGGACCTTACATTTTATAGATCTGTTAAGTACTTTGAGAAGAGAAAGGATGAAGCAAGAAATGCTTTAGCAAGAAATGAAAAATATACAAGATAATCTGTAGTTCATTGTTAATACTTTCGACATACTTCATAAATAGGTATGCTTATGATGATATATATTGAAATAGGTATGCTTATGATAAACTTCTTAAATGGGCAATGAGATCTAGCAAACACACAGTAGTGAATTATGATCGAGTTGTTGGTGTGTTTNATTGAAATAGGTATGCTTATGATAAACTTCTTAAATGGGCAATGAGATCTAGCAAACACACAGTAGTGAATTATGATCGAGTTGTTGGTGTGTTTTATGTGAAGACAGGAATTCACTACTACAATTCAAAAGGAGGAAACATACAAATAGTGAGATTCAATGCGAATGAACGTACATGTACATGCTACAAGTGGCAATCATTTGACATCCCATGTTCTCATTTCATGGCAGTTTGCTCCCACATAAACTTAAACTACAAAGATTATGTCAATGATTGTTACAAATTTACAAAATATGTTGCATGTTACGCTCATCAATTTGAACCAGTTCCATATGAAGATTACTGGATTGCTCATCCAAATATGCCTATCCTACATCCCGATCCAGATTTATTGAGGCAGCCTGGTCGACCAAGAAATTTGCGTATTCATAATGAGATGGATTGGAGAGAACCGAATGTCCAACAAAGATGCTGGTTATGTAATCAACTTGGTCACAATTGAAGAAGTTGTCCTTCAAGACAGAGGGAAACACCGTCATAGCATCTTGTACTTCTGATTGTTTTTTGTCTCTGTAATATTTTAGATTTTTGTTTAATTTTAAATGATGACATTATGATTTATTTTTGTTCAAATTGTGAATGATGACATTATTTGGTTAATGATTATATTATGATTTAAATTTTCAGTGATTTCATATCATGATTCTTATTATGCATAATGACATATTTTATAGAGATAGAACATGGAGCTAAATGCAAGTCCGATGGATCAATCAGTGTTGTATTGTCAAGCGCGTCATCGATCAGAGTTAGTTTGGAAAGGTCAGTGCAACGAGGAGTTGCACTGTAGGCGTAGAGAGGCAGTATTTGATCGCACTATTCCATTACATCCTTTGATTGAGCCAGCACTTCGTGCTTCCGGTTTTTATGGATTTGCCAAAGTTGGATTTATTCAATTAGATTGGCACTTAATCACTGCGCTTGTGAAGTGGTGGAGGCCGGAGACTCATACTTTTCACATGCCTGGTGGTGAATGCACGATAACTCTCCAAGATGTAGTGGCGCAACTCGGGTTACCGGTAGATGGTGAGCCAGTAACAGAGCCAGTACATTATGATTGGAAAGCCACATGTCAATTATTTCTTGGTGTGACTCCAGACGACTCACATATTAGAGGATCTAGACTCAGTTTACCATGGTTGGCTTCACAGTTCTGGAACTTAGATGACGATTCTGACGAGCATACCATTGCTAGATATGCTCGTGCCTACTTTTTGCAACGTATCGGTGGAAGCCTATTTGCCGATAAGTCTAATAACTTGGTCCACCTGATGTTCCTTCCGTTGTTGGCTGATTTTGAGGTTGCTGGACGATTCGGTTGGGGAGGAGCATGCTTGGCATGGTTGTATCGACATTTATGCAAGGCATGTCAATCTGATGCACGAGACATTGCTAGTCCGATCATACTCCTTCAAGTATGGGCTTGGGATCGATTCCCAAGCATGGCTCCAACTCGTCGCCACATCACGGAACATGAACTAGTGGAACGACCATTAGCTGCACGGTATGCCTATCTAACTATTTTATTGTGCCATGACATTAATTCTTTTAATATATACATAATTTTACAAATTTAGAGTATTATTGTAGGTGGAGAGATCAGTTTTGTGTCACTGAATTATCGACACATGTATTGGTTCAGTACAGATACATGTTGGATCTCCTGACACCAGAATCAGTATGTGTTTAAATATTTAAACTTATAAATATAACTTGATTGAATTTTGATATAATATTTTTTGCCCAAATATTATAGTTGATTCGGGAACCATACAATAAGGAATTGGCATCTCTACCAAATTATTGCAGCAACGGCCATGAGATATGGTGCACAGTAAGTCCACTCATATGTTTTCATGTTGTTGAGTGACATCACCCAGATAGAGTTGCTAGGCAATTCGGGATGAAACAATCGATTCCAGATGTTCCTAGTTGGGACCCGAAGATACATGACATAGACCTTCGACACTGGGGATGGCAGGACCATACAATACCTTATATGGCTAGGTGGCGCATGCATAGAGATTATATTGCTATTAGTCCTCTGGTGGACGATGATGGTGATTGCGATCCCGGATACATGAGTTGGTATTTATCAATTACTAGACGTTATATCACTCAAGAAGGAGCAGCGTTTGGTGCTACGGTATGTTTTCCAATTTGGCTTTACAAACTATTTGAATTTAAATATATATTTATTTTAATTCATTTTCTATACAGGCTGCATGTTTTGAAAAAATTAGTATCCTCTCATCGTCAGAAGTTATTAATAGCTTGTGTACCACTGGTGGGAGATATCTTCAAAGACTTCATCAGTTGTATCGAGTACCTACACCTACTCACGGTCCTAGGCGTAGAGGACGTCGTCAAATAGAGCAGGATACTCCAGACGAACCTGAAATTCCTGAACCTTAAGTTATGTATCATAATTTTGATGATGCTCCACTTGTCACACAGACACAAGATGATGTCGGCCCATCCACACCTATGGTTATGATACCGACTCCTGGTTCGAGCCAGATTCACACACCAGTACAGTATGGTTATGACGGTCATGGACGTGGGCGTGGAGAGTATGGGCAATACATCAACCCTAATGAGGATGAACAGACACCAGAGGCACCGAGAGCTCATCGTCGACAGCCGCATCGTCATCGACGACCTCCCTCATGTGGGACACATTAGATTGATTGATAGACTATAATGCTTGATTATGGTTATTCAGCTGTAATTATATATATTAATTAATATTTTATTCATATCTCGAATGATAGTATTGTTAAATTATTTATAATTCTCTAATTTGATAAATTAAGAATATTATTTTCTAATTACAGTATGGTATTAGCAAACTTTTAAATATAAATAAATATAGCAATTAAGAAAGCAAAAAAAAAACATGTTGGTCGTCTCTTCAATAGACGACATGTTAGGTTATTTAAAAAAAATAAAGCAATAGAGACGACCATGTTTAATTTAAAAAAAAATTAACGTGGCACTGAGTAAGCGCCACGTAAGTTGGTCGTCTCTTATGCCAGTTCATAGGTCGTCTCTTCAAGAGACAACCTATGAATTTCAAAGCATTATTCCCGTAATTAGTTTGAGATGAGGCATATTTTGGTAAATATTTTTAAAATTAACATTATTAAAAAAAATCCATTAAATGAGGATAGGTTAGGAATAAAAAATATCAAATATAGAAATCTAAATTTGAAAATATTAAAAAGAAAAAAAACTATTTGTGAAATATAGTGTCTAATTTGACCCATAAGAGATAATTATTCTAATTTCTATTCAATATTAACAGGCTACCAAACTTGTCTAAGAGTCATTTGGGATTGCTTGTGAAACTACCTGGGAGAAACTTGATTTTGGTTGGGAAATTGGGCTCACTAGGCCTTTTACCAACGTAGTATTATTTTTTAATCACCATTTTCTAGACTTTTGCTGACATCACCCCCGTTGCCAAATGACCGTCCATGCCCTCTCCCTATCTCTTATTTGAAAACAATGCATTTTCTCTCTCCGTTCTCTCTCTCATCTCTCCCCTTTTTCTCCTCCCATTTTTTCTCTTCGCCATCTCTCTTCTTCTTATCTTTTTTTCCTTTGCGTTATATAGAATCTTCCACTTTCTTCTCTTTTTCTTTTCGCTTGGGTTTTACAAAACACCCCTTTCATTTTTTTCGTTTGGGTTATACATAATCTTCCATCTTCTTCTCTTTATCTTCCATCGCTTCACAAACGATTTTGATTTCCAAATCTCGCTTCGGTGCTCTCTCTCTCGCTCTAGGCCATTGTTTGTTTTTTCTTTCCTGTAATGATAGGGGGAAAGATACACTCAAAAAAACTTTTTAATTAAATTTTAAATTTGATACTTTCACATCATTTATTGGGATTTTGGGCTGAGTAGCCCTTTTAACGAGGTAATATTGTTTTTAATGACTTTTTTTTAATGTATGTTTTCTAATCGTTTGTTGATGTCAGCTCATTGCTAAATGACCATCAATGGCCCATTCTCACTCTTCTTAATGGGAAATTGGGTTGAGTAGCCTTTCTCAAAGGGTCATTATGAACTGTGGCCTCTTTCCTCATTTTTATGTTTTGTAAACATTTGTTGACATTATCCAATAAATCAAATGACCATTATGTCCCTTCACTACTTGAGATAAATTTTTACTTTCCTCCTCTTTTTCATTTGAATCTGATTTTCTCTCTCCTTCTATTTCTTCTGGTACTTCATCTTCTTCTCTCCCTTATCTCTCTTCGTGTTCCTTCTCTCTCTTCCCTTTCCCTCAAACTTTCTCTATCTTCAACGAAGAAATGAAAGAAACCGTCTCGCTTTTTCCGCCATTCGAAGAACATCGCAAGCTAAAGTATATCTTGTTCACAATCCAGGATCGAAAAAAGAGGAGGTGGTTTTTTCCGCCTCACTTTTTCCTCTCTCTTTTTCCGTTTTTTTCTAGAGTCATCACTCATTTGATTTTTTATTCAATTTTTTGTTTCCCAACAAAATTAGAAATGCGTACACAAAAGAGTAGGTACATTCAGTTTTGTCTCAAAAAATCATAAACGCATATACATAAGTTTTAAGAGCAGATTTGAAAATAAGCACAGGGAAAGTTGCAGTCTCGCTCTCACGCATATACATAAGTTCTCGCTCTCGTTCATGCTCTCGCTCTTGCTCTCAGTCTCGATCCCACCGGAGGACAATCATAGATGACAGAAAAGAAAAAAAAAAAGAAGAAGAAGAAGAATGAGCGGCTGAGGAAGATGAGAAGAGAGAGATATAAGTTTAAAGGTATTTTTAGTGAATAAAGAAGAGAGAGAAAATGACTTTTGAGTTTTTTTAACGAGTAAAGAAGAGATAGAAAGAAGGTTTTGAGTTTTTTCGTGTATGTATTTATTGTGTATTCTAAATAAAGAAGAGAGAGAAAAGAGGTTTTGGGAGAGGGTCTGGTATAAGAGGAAGATAGAGGGACTCAATTAAAAAACTAAAAAAGAAAAACATTATTTTTAGAGGGAGAGTGTTTATATGGAAACAAGGAAAAATTATTCTAAAATTGTTTTTTATTATTAAATATTTCTAGAACTAAATAAAACATTTTTTTAAGATGACTAAATAAATCATTTAAACTATTCTAACTCTGTTTTTATTTATTAAATCTCCACAGGATTAATTTAGTCAAATTAATAATTTTTCAAAACTTATCCTTTGAGAGGTAAATCTTTTAAATCATTAGTTAATTGAATTAATTTTTATGAATTCTACCATTATACAAATGTATAAAGGGAACCATTTCAAATTTTATTAAATAAAATGTCTTTATCTAAATATAATAATAATCAAATTTTTTTATTAATTAAAACAAAATAGGCAACCTAGGATTTTTAGAGAGAAAAAAAGAAAAAAAGGAAAAAAACTATATTTAGAGGGAGAGGGTGAGACCTTATCTGTCTTATTTACTCACTAAAAAACTAAAAAACTCACTTTCTCACAAATCCTAAATTTTATATCTCTCTCTTCTCATCTTCTTCGGCAGCCCCTTCTTCTTTTTTCTTAATCTCTCTTATTTACTCACTAAAAAAACTAAAAACTCACTATCTCTCTTATTTATTAA
>NW_019104577.1:710276-727484 GCF_001995035.1 Momordica charantia
GGTCCAATTTGACTGCATTCTATTATTCTCAAAAGTGCTCGAGCTCAGGTACCATCTTCCTCTTCTCTGTCTTTTTAGGATGGTTGATGTTGTCCCTGGTTCTGTATTTGTTGGTAGGAACTTTTCAATGGAAGTGTGAATTTTTTGTTCATCTGGTATTTGCCTTGTTCCTATGCTCCCAAATCTGCCATGCTTTTATCATATACATGTCTCCACTTCCTCATCTGAGAGCGTATCCATCAGCCAGCACCAATTATCTTGAACCTTCCATCGCGACGTATCAATACCAACAGAACAAACATAAGAAGGAATGAAAATCTCTCATAAGATTTTAGTTACCTTACACTCCCACAGAAGATGCTCCATAGTTTGTTTTTTTCCTACACAGACCACATAATAAGTCAGTAGAAGTTCTTTTTTTCCACAAATTTATTTTTGTCGAGAGAATATCATTATAGATTTTCCAACAACAAATTTTGGTTTTTAGATAAACTTTCGCTTTCCAAAATTTTTTCTACATTTGTCATTGTTTATCCATAGTAGAAGAAGACGCTAAATGAGAATTCTGTAGGTCCATTCCCAGCCTATAGTCACTTTTAACACTAAACACACCTTTTTTGTCCTTATTCTCGATCACTTCATCCTCCCTAAATTGATTTGGAACGGGAATCTTTAGAATAGTCTCTGCCTCTTTAATATTGAAAAGATTCTTTATCAGATCTTCATTCCATCTCCCTCTCTCCCTAACCAAGAAGGCCACAATATTCTGCTTTATAGAGTTTGGAACGTGAAGCAGCCTGCTATTGTTATCACCGGAAGCCAAGGATCGCTTCCAATTGTGACTGTCGACCCATTTCCTATTCTCCACCGGAAGCCTTTGTCAAATAAGTCCTTTCCCCACATGATACTCCTCCAAATAAAAGATGGGTTTTTCCCCACTTCTGCTCGCATGAAGTTCCCATGGGTGAAGTACTTACCTCTCATAATTCTAGCTAACAAACTATCCGGGTTCTTGATGATTCTCCAACATTGTTTTGCTAACATGGCTTGGTTAAAAAGGCTGATATCCTTGAAACCCATCCCTCCCTGATCTTTTCTAATACAGAGTTTACTCCAACTTTTCTATTGAGTTTTCGTCGCTTTTTCTGTTGATCCCCACCAAAACTTAGCATAAAGAGACTAGTTGAAAGTCTAAAACAACTCATCGTATAGTTTGGAATTGCATGTGCCACAGCCTTAATCAAAACTTCCTTTCCCCCAACAGAGAAGATTTTTTCTTTCCACCCTTGCAACACTTGTCACACTCTGTCTTTAAGAGAGCTGAAAATTTGACATTTTTGTTTTACCCTCTAAGAGGGGAGTCCTAGGTATTGACCCAGGGTGATAGTGTGAGTAACTCCTAGCTCCCTCTCAATGTAGCCGATCATCTCAGGTCTAGTATTCTTGCTCATCATAAAATTAGATTTTTCAAAGTTGATCAGTTGTCCTGAAGCTTTCTTGTAGGAAGCTATTACTCGTTTAATCGTTTGGCAATCCTTAGGTTTAGCTTCGAAGAATAGCAAGCAGTCATCTCCAAAAAAAACAAGTGAGTTATAGAAGGACAATGATAATTAATTTGCAAACTTGAGAATTTGTCCCAATTGGATTCCAACAATTCGTCTATAAATTGGGATGAATGGTTCCTTAGTAGAACCACAAAAGAACCCCAACAAAAATATTGAGTATCTTTTGGCCTCAAGGTTTTCTACCTCTTTCTTCTTCTTTTTTATTTCTTGGCTTTCTGTATTCACACCTTTCTTTCTTTTAAGTCTGACACTAAAAAATTCTCACTTGCTCGACTAGCCATGCTTAGCTTCATATCGTGATCAGCACGAGTTGCTACCTCTTCAAAGATGCAAGGTTTTATATCTTGGAAATGTAAAGAAGTCCCTAGTGCATACCTTAAGTACACATCTTGACATCGGATAGTTCAATAAACCTATTTTTGCAAGCAAGACTCAAAGCTCTTCATCAGTTTATATAGTCAATAACAGGTTCACCTTTTTATTGTCTAGTATTATCAAGCTCCAGCATACTAACAATTCCCCCGTACTGTAGAAGCGATTTATGAATTATTTTTCAAGTTGTTCCCAACTCTTGATCGTCTTAGGCTCTAATTAGTATACTAATGGTAGACACTGTATTTGGTCCAGCTTAATTTTAATTATTATTATTATTATTTTTAAATATTTTCGTTTAAAAAAAACTATAAGATTAATTTATTATTGATTTTAAGGTAAAGTTTTAATTAAATTTAAAAATAGATTTTGTTTTAATTTAAGAAAAAGAAATTTGTTTTTTACTAAAATTTATTTTTTATTCTGTTTGTTAGTTTTTCATCATTAAAAGCCATTAACGCTTTCTTTCCTTCATTTTCTCCAACTTTCATTTGACAATTTCTCTGTTACCATTACATTCTATGTGCATTTAAGAGATGACTCTCTACACAGTTGAGCGCAACAAAAAAAAACAGAGGGAACAAAATAGAGAGAAAAGACAAAAGTGTGAAGGGTTTTTTTTTCTTTTCGTTTCTCTCACTTCATATCATTCTCTCTCTAGAAATCAACCACCACCACCCCATTTGTCTTCCTCCTTTTCACTCCCAATCTCCCCCACCTTAGTGATTAAATCCGCGTTGGTAAGTAAGGTGAGTTGAGTGATGTTTGTGTGTTTTTAATTAATTGTGATATATGTCACTCTTGGAACACTTTTCCCATTATTTTGGAATATTTATCGTTGTTTTTCATTGCAAAGTTGAAGGTTTTCGGGAGATGTTACACGTTGTTTTATCGCCGTCTTTTAAGGGTTTATGGGCTATATTTAATTTTTTTTTTTTGTAGATTTTGAAGTTGATTTAAGGGCGGTTTTCTTTTGAAACTTAGTAGATCTTAGGGGGTTGTTTTAAGTTGGTTTGTTGCTGATTTTGAAGATGATTTATGGGCGGTTTTCTTTTGAAAATTAGTAGGTTTTTGGAAGTCGATTTATGTGTTGTTATTGATCTTTTTTTAAGAGTTTAGAGGCCGTTTGCCTTTGGAAAATTACAGTTTTTGAAAATTGGTAGCTTTTTTAGATTAAAAATTTGTAGATTTTGAACTTTTTTTACTGTTTATGTTTTGGGTTTTCAAGTTTTGTAATTGAAATAAAAAATTGTTTTATTGCAAATTAAAGTTTTAAAAAAGAAAATGAGCCTTTTAAATTAAGGTTTTAAAATAAAATTTGGAAATTTTTTTACAATAAAATGTGTTTAAAGTAAAATACTAAAAGTTTATATTTTAGGTAAATAAAAAAGTTTAATTTTAAAATAGAAGTTAGTTGTTTTTTTAAATAAGTTTTTGAAAATATAAAAGATTTTGACGAATGAGTTTTTTAAAACAAAATATTTTCTTTTATTAGTAAATCAATATGAGTTTTAAAATGATAGATTTGTTTAAAGTTTTAAACATTTTTTAATTCAAAATAAACAAAAAATTGGTTTTAAAATAAAAATTGGTTAAATAAGTTTCGAAAAATGGATAACATTTCATTTTAAATAAGTTTGTTTTAAATAAGAATTTTTTTTAAAATAAAACAGTTTTACAGGAATTTCAAATCCAAAACAAAACAAAGAGTTTTTTTTTTATTTAAATTTTCGTTTATAGTTTTTTTTTTAATTTTTCGTTTATAGTTTTTTTCTTTTTTTTTAAAATAAAATTCAAAAATAAAAAATTTGTATTTTAAAAAGGAAAATACAAAGTTTAGAGTTTAGGGACATACCTTACCCAAGTTTGAGTCCATGCATGCCTAAAAATAAAATTATTTTATTGTTATTTTTTATTTTGTTTTTACTAATAATTATGTTAAATAAAAGATTTCATTTAGAATTTTTTTAACAAAGTTTTAAAATAAAAAGTTTGTTATTTTAAAAAAGAAAGTTAAGTTGTATCCTAAGTTGGTGGTACATTGGTGAGTGGTTTGAGTATCAATATTAATGTCACAAGTTTAAGTATCAATGTGCTCTAAAATAAAAATTATAATTTACTTATTTTTTTTACTAAATAATTATTTCGAAAACTCCAATGATGGAAATTGAAACTTTCCAATATTCTTGAGGCGATAAAAATTTTCCAATGGCCTTAGTGCCACTCATAACTATTAATTCATATCTTATAACAAAGTGTGAATTAATATAACATGAGACATTTAAATAAAAATACTAAAATATTTTCTTTTGGACCAAATAATATAATAGGATGATTTATGATAAAATTTGGTACTGTTTTCGAACGAGTGTCATAGGGTGCTAACACTTTCCCAGTCGACCCCCGAACCAAAATCTGTTTTCACAGACCAAGTTTTTTTAAATGGGTGACCAATCAGATGTCGTAGATTAGGTGGCAACTCCAAACCATTATCTCGAAAGAGACCCTTCAGAGGATGACGTCGGTCGCTCCGCGTCGCGATGACGTTGCGACACTAATCAAAGGCGTTCCCCTTCAATGTCTGAATGAACTGCTTGACCAGTTGATCGCCAGTAGTACCAGCATTCTCACAAGTTTAAACGAAGTGTGCAATGTAATGTTTGAGATTACCATTCCCATTGAAGTTGTGAAACTTAGGTGGCTGATATCCCATTGCCATTCTTTAAGTTGTCAATTCTCTTGAAATATGTTTTTGAATACAAGAGAGTATTTTGAGAGGATCCGCTGTATTGAGCCTTGATGGTGTTTATTGCCATGACTTGGAGTTGTTGAACAGAAAGTGAAGCGATTGAACTGAGTTTTGTGATTGATCCTTCGGCAAGATGGCCTTCCCTTTGTTGTTATTTTTTACAACTAGGATCTAACTTGATTTAGCAGCATCTTGAGGTTTTTTATTTTCGTCTTTATTTCTGCCATTGTTTCATCCATAGTGCTTACATTAGTCATCATAACAAAGATCAAATAAGGGGTTATGATTAACAATAAATTCATTTTCAATAGATGTTTCTAGTAGCATCGTTAATTTGCTCGTAACGATGGGAGAAGTTGGATTTTCCCGTAGTTGGAATTCATCAAAGCAACCATGGGTAATATGACCCATATGAAGGTCGCGCATGATATGAAGAAGCCATTTTTAATACCATTACTTTTCTTGGAAAAATTTGAGTCTTATTATCTTGGACCTGTAGACACTGTATTTGGACCAACTCATTTTTATTTTATTCATTTATTATCATTATTTTATTTTACATCTTATTTTATTTTGGTTTAGTTTTTTTTATTAAGTTGTTTGCTTAGCAAATTAAATTTTTTTTTGTTTTTTTAAGTGAGTTTTAATTTAATTAGATTTGGTTTAAAGAATTTTGTTTTGTTAAAAGAAAAAGGAGTTTTATTTCAAGGTTTTTTATATTTTAAAAAGGATTCTGTCAAAGCTCTTTAATGTGTCATTCCTTCCTCCTCTTCCTCCTTTTTCTCTAATTTACCTACTTTACCAAAATAGTACCGTTACTTTTTGCGTATTTAAGAGGTACAGAACGCACACAGAGGGGAACAGAAGAAAAACCTGTAGATTTAAAATTTTGTTATCTTAGGAAAGCCTCTTTCTCTCCTTTAAACACCCATTAATTATTCTTTTTTTTTTTCTTTTCTCCTTCCTTTTTGATTCTCTCTCTTCAACCATGCATTTTCCCCTTCTTCCTTATCATTCTCAATCTCCCTTTCCCAAACTCACCCACTCCGACAACGGCAACAAACCTCCAGCGACGGTGCAAGCGGTGGCGGCGACACGAGCTCTGGCATAACAGATTCGGCGAACGATTGCAGCAGATCCAGCGAACAGATCCAGCAATTCCAAAGACTTCACCAACCTCCGGCGCAACCACGTGCAGTGGCGATTTCAGGCGGCTCACCTAGGACAACACCTCCGATACGAAGCTTTGCAGATCTAGACCCCAGCATTTCTTCACCCCCACAACACCTGCAACTTCCTGCAACACCACTCGAGCAGTAGACTACCGGTAGTGCGACCTCCGATGAGACATATCGAAATCCGACAGTACCCACTCCGACGACGACACTGATAGGACGCTAATCCCGCAGCGGAAACGGATCTTGTTCTTGAATTTTTTAGGAACAAAACTACGAAACAAACTAGGAAAATACAGGGGAATTAAGTATTACCTTTGATGAACAGTTCTTCAACAAACTCAATAGACACCACCAAATGATCTTCCTTACTATGTCTCTGGTGCCGAGTACTTGCTTCTGGGATCAACGATTTATGAGATCGAAAGGGAATTTGAGAGAGCAAAATCCAGAGAGAAAAAAAAAGTTGTTTTCTTTTTCAGATACCAGAGAGAGACCACTCTGTAGAACCATTCTGTTCTAAAAACCAAATGGTTATGTGGGACATCACCACTCCCGTACATTTTTCAAGGGTTGTTTTTTAAAATTTATTTAATTAACAAACACATTAATTAAACTAATTGATAAATTAATTTAATTAATCCATTAATTAATCATTAATCAATTAATAATTAACTCATTTAATAAATTTAATAATTAATAATTAATTAATTAAATGTAATATTGATTAATTAAATAAATAATTAACAATTAATTATTTATGTTTTAATTAAATATCACATATAGATTTGAATCATATTCAAAACTGGTATAATCTATGGTTTTAATATGAATCCAATTCATATTAATTATTTGAGTCTCATTAAAACATTTCTCTCATATTATATATACTATTAATCTTGAATCTTTATCCAAAATTAATATTTATATATAATGCATTGATATATATATATTCCCTTACATAATTTGAACATTTCAAATTATTTCATCATTCTTTATCCTCGTTTTACTCGTTGTGAGCTAGTAAGGAGACCTAATGGACTTGCAGATCAGAAGCTCCAACGATGTAAGATTAATCAGTCAAACTCATTGACCGAGTTAATCAACATTCGTTAACTACGGGTCACTCCACTAAAGACCAGTAGTTGCACTATTCTCACTGCAGAATATTTTTGTGTCCACGGATATACGACCATTAATGGCAAGTCAATCCTTCACGAGTACTTGTAACTCAAGCTGGGTCAAATTACCGTTTTACCCCTGAGTTACATCTTACTCTTTAAATACCACTACTCCTCTAATGAATAATATAGTTATTGTCCAACCAATAACCAAAAGTCTCTCTTGGGCCAGTGAGAGGGTGCGGTCCCTTGTTCAAGTCCCGGAGTCAGGATTTAAGAGAGCACTCATCTACTCCCTGAAAGTCGGGGAGGAGTGAATTCCATCTCCCCACTTGGTCTCGTCCCCAAAATGGTAGGAAATTGAGTCGGCGACTCGAGCCACTCTCACCCATACAGATCAAAGAATGAGCCTTCACGGGCAGGAGTCCATAACTCATTCAGGATTGAGAATGAGTTGCTTGGTCATCTTATGAAATAACAACAATCTGTTAGTCAACGGCATTACATCTAAAGATCGGCTATTTCGTGGTCCGGTTTTATACAAACTCATTGTATAGGATACCCCACTCGCACGTCTCCATACAAAGGACCTGGATCGGGTCGCCTGTAACATTTACAAAGTGGGCCGTATCCATAATGTTGTCAGGATAAGGTACCCAGCCTTATCCATATACTATAGACCCTTTAGGTTATTCCCAGGACATTATCCAATTGTATATCGATGGTATATCAAATATATACCCAATATATATATATATATTGTCCTGGTTACATGACAATAACCTTGGATGTTTAGTTTATTGGATTTAGACAATACATTACCATGAATTCAACAACAAATTGACTGAATAAAACTTTATTGAATATAAATTTGTTTTTACATGAATTACAAACTACGAGTTTAGGATAACACACCCAACAGACACGACATCTGGCGACTACGTCCAACATTTACCGCCGGTGACCCTCAAGGTGGGTTTTGTTTTCATTTTTTTTGTTTTTTTAAAGAAAGAAAAGAAAAGGGAAGTTTAATTCCAACAAGGAAAACTTTTTTGTTTTAAGATAAAAGAGAAATGGTTGATTTTTTTTTAAATAAGGAAAAATGTTTTGGTAAAAAGTATTTCTTTAAAATAAGGTAAAGATTTTATTTTGAAGAGAATTTTTGTCAAATAAAGAAAAAACGTTTTTTTTTAATAAAATAAGCTAGGTTTTTGTTAAAAAAAAAGGAAAGAAAATCTTTTAAGTTTATATAAGCTTTTTTATATTTAAAATTTGTTTTAAAATATAAAAGTTTTTTTTTTCAATTACAACATGAGTTTTTTTTATTTAAAAAATTTTTTTGTTTTATGTTTTTTTTAAATGTTTTTAAAATCAAATTTTTGTTTTTTTTTTAAATAAGCCTTTTTAAAAGTGAATAAAAGATTTTGTTTCAAATTTTATTTAATTTTATTTGATTTAGTAAAAAGTTGAGTTTAAAGGAAAAAATTTTCAGAGAAGTTTAAGAGTAAAATATTATAGGAAAGTAAATAAAATATTTAAAAGAAAATAAATTTTGTTTTAAAATGAATGAAACTTTTGTAGGTAAGAGTTTGTTTTTAAAATAAAAGATTTTTACAATAAGTTTGATTTTATGAATAAGAGGTTTTTTTTTTAAATAAGTTCGATTTTATAAATAAGAGATTTTTTTTAATAAATTAAAAAATTAAAACGAATTTCCAGTTTTATTACTTTTTTTAAGTAAAGGATTTTGTTTAAGAGTTATTTATTTATTTTTTAAGTAAAGTTTAGAAATGAAGTTTTGTTGTTTAAATACAAAATCAAGTTTATATTCTTGGGGTGGTAGATGACAAGAGCCTTGGATGTTGACACCCACCATCCAAGTTTTAGCCTTTACCTGCCTTGAAGTTTTTTTTCCTAATATTTTTCTTTATCATTTTTTTACTAAATAATTATTTCAAAAGCTCCGATGACAGGTGTAGACACCGTATTTGGTCCGTCTTAATTTTTGTTATTTATTTATTTATTTTATTATTATTTTATTAAGTTGTATTTTAATTGTTTTGGTTTAAAATATCATAAGTTTACTTTATTATTAGTTTTAAGGTAAAGTATTAATTAAATTAGAAAAATAGATTTTTGTTTAAAAGATTTTGATTTATTAAAGAAAAAAGATTTTATTAAAAAAAAAAGATTTTGTTTTAAGTAAAGAGATTTTGTTTTATTTAAAATTGGTTTTTATTTCCTCTTTTCCCTCGTCAAAGTCTGACATCTCCTCCTCCTTCTCCTCCTTCCTCTCCTTCCTCCCCTTCCTCTGATTTTTTTTTTTATTTTAGCATAAATTACCGTTGTTTCTTTAGCATTTAAGAGGGGAGGGGACACACAGAAAATGGGCAGCAGAGAGGGCACACGTGATGAGAGGAAGAACTATTATTTTTTGTTTCTCAAAAACCTATCTGTCTCTCTCTCCCACTTTATTTCTTTTTCATTTTATTTTTATTTTTCTTTATTTTTGCGGTTCATTTCTTCTTCTTCCATATTTCTCTCTTCAACACCCACTTTCTCTCTTTCTTTTTATTTTCTTTTATGTTTATTTTCTTTCTCTCTCTACCATTCATCTTTTTCTTCCTTTTTATTTTCCCTCTTTCTCACTCTCAATCCCCTCTCCCAAACTCACCCACTATACTCATACTCCCGACAACCTCCACGAATGGCAGCCAGGAAAGCAACCTCTGGCGATCCGACTCCCACCAGTACAACAACCTCCAACACGAACGCGCCGACGATGACGATCTTTGGGGACGATCCGACATCTCGCAAAGCTCTACAATCCCGATGGACAACAGTATTCCACGAATCGGACTACCCACCTACAATAGCATGAGATCTCTAGCAACTACAGACTCCAGTGACGGCGCAGATTCATTCCGGCGACCTCCAGCGACGGTGACACGACCCACAAGCAGCAACAACTCTCCGGCCGAGCACCTCCAATACGAACGTATCGGCGGCGACGATCTCCGGCGACGATGCGACATTGCACTATCTCACAACCTCGACGATCTCTAACCACGACCGTTTCTCCTCCGACTACCTTCATCGATCATTCTGGTGGGTTATGAAGAAAGGAAAGGTTTTTTTTTTTTAAATGGAAAATATTTTACTTTATTTGTTTGTTTAAACAAGTGAAAAAATTTTCTTTTTTAAAAAGGAAAGATTTTTACTTTATTTTATTTGTCTAAATAAGTAAATTTTTTAAAAGATGTTTTAAAAGGAAAGCTTTTTATTTTAAAGTTTTAAACATTTTTAAATGCAAATAAAATAAAAGGTTTGTTTTAAGGAAGGAAAATCTTTTATATGAAGTGTTAAGTAAGTTTTTGAAAATAAAATAAAATATTTTGATGAATAAATTTTGTTTTAAAACAAAAGATTTTATTTGGTAAATCAAGACAAGTTAAAAAAAAAGATTTTGTTTTAAGTTTTGAGTGTTTTTATTTAAAATAAACAAAAATTGAGTTAAAAAGAAATTATTTTAAATTAAAAGATTTGTTAAATAAGTTTTAAAAAATGAATAAGAGATTTTTTAAAATAAGTAAAATAAGATATTTTCTTTAAAAACGAATTTTAAACTCTAAATAAATAAAAGGTTTTAGTTTTTTTTTTCCTTTTGAATAAAAGATTTCGTTAAGAGTTTTTTTTATAGATAAAGTTTGAAAATAAAAACTTTGTATTTTAAAAAAGAAACTTAAGTTGTATCCTAAGGTTCTCGACATCGACATGGAGGAGAAAGTCGATTTTTCCCCATATCGTCGATATGTCGACTAAATGTCGCAAAATTATTATTATTTTTTGTGTGTGTGAAACATAATATATATGGGAAGATTTTGTAGAGATGATGAGTGAAGTGGAAGTGGAAAGCCTCGCATGGGATTTTGTTTTCCAAATTTTCAACAATGGAGTCTTCGTTCCTCGAATAAGGAGAATTGGCAGTACTGCTCAAACAATTGAAGTTCAAACTCAAACCAACAAGCCTAAAGAAGAAATAGAGGTACAAAAAGCTCCCACCTCTACTACGTCTATTGTTCTAATGGCGTTCACCTACTCAATATTTATTGTCGCTACCAGTTTGCGATGTGGAGCAGCCGACTTCCTTTCCAAGAGGAGAAAAATAGAGTCGCCACCTGTCTAAATTTATAGGGTGTGACTGGCCACCTATATGCAGGATAAGTTAGTCTGCACGAAAAAAATATGGGTTTGGGGGTCTATTGTGTATGGGGAAGATATTAGCACCCCACAACACTTTCAATGAACGATAATTTATTTTTCACATTATTTTCAAGAAATGACATTCAAAGAAAAGAATTTTATTTTTATTTTTAAATGTCCCACGTTTTATTGATCATTTTTTATAAGGTAAATAATGAACAATAATTATGAGTGGCCTAAAGTCAATAAGAAAATTTTGTTTATTTGAATTTAAATTGGTCTCCCAAAATAAATTCATCACCTCAAGAATATTAGGGAATCGACCTCTCAAATTCTCCAATCTCCATCATAGGAAATTTTTTAGGAAAATATTAAAATAAGATTTAGAAAAAGATTTTATTTTTGACTTTTAGAAATAGTGCTTTAAAAAATGTCAACTTTTTAGGAGGAGGTGCCTTTATAAAGATGTTTTTTTTTATCATTTAAATGTTTTTTTTAGCAAAATTTTCCTTATAAAAGAAGATTTCAAAAACGAAATGTATTTTTATTTTTTAAAGAAAAGATATTTATTTGCTTCAAAATATGATTTTTTCTTAGGAAATAGAAATGCAAACAATTTTGTATTAGTATTTCAATTACTTTTTAAAACCAAACAAATGATAAATGAGAAAACGACTAAAAATACATCATTCCATTAGGAAACATATTAAAAATAATCAAATCTTGGCATCCCGAAATATTGATCTTTACCCTCAAGAATCTAAGAGCATCAGCCTCCCGAACATTTCAAGGTTCCATCGTTGGGAGGTTTCCTTTTGTAAAATTTGAGTCGAAGATATTTAATAAATCAAGAAAAATAACATTTATTGTATAATATTACATAATATATACATTTTCCAAATATCTTACATATAATCTAAATGAACATGTTAGAAATATAATCAGTAAAATCTCATCTTACAAATAGTTCAAGCAACCATAATATGAAATTGGCAATGGGGAAAAGGAAAAAACAAGATGAAATAAAACAAGATAAGAAATATATCCCGAAAATAATGTCGAAATAATTAAACTTGTACTTGGAACATAGGTAGGTAAAAAAAAAAATATGATGAAGTACATCAACCTACTTTATTCGGCAAGAAAATGGAAACTTACCGTTTTACAAGCAAACTCCGATTCTTACCTTCTCCTTCAAATGCGACGCGAGTCAAACGATGAAGAAGAAAATTGTGGAGAAAATAGTGATAGAACTAAAATTGAGAGAAAGTGAATAAGGAGAGGGGTAAAAAATAAAACAAAAGTAGTAACAAAAAAAAAGGAAGATGATGAGAAAGTTATGGTGAGTGGAAGAGAGAAAATAAATAAATAAAAATAGAGAACGAGAGAGAGACCGTGTGGTGGAATATGAGAAACGAGTGAGGTGGGGTGAGGTAGGAGTTTGTGGGAGAATGATGAAATGATAATCGAGATAAAAGAAAAGGAAGAAAACTTTAGAAGAGAGCCAAGAATAAAAATCAAAACTAGTAGACCTTTTTGTGATGTGTTTCCTCCGTTTCCCTAAACCCAGCTACCTAGCTCATATTTATAGTGTTTCAAAACCCTAATTTACAAATTGAAAAAATATTTTCATTCATTACACAATGAATCAAATCTTATGATTTTTTTTACAAATTTTGATTTTTTCCCAAATTATGCTAAATCAAATTTAAAGTTTTTCCATATGAGTAAGATTTTGTTTTATTTTTATTGAAAAGATTTTATTTTGAGAAAATATAAAAATTCACATTTAATAAAAAAATATTTATGATTTTGTTACTTATTTTTATTTTATTAAAAATAATTTGATTTTGAAAAAAAAAAGATAATAAGGAAATCGATATTTAAACCAAAAACTTTTTACCTTTTTTATTTTTTTATTTTTTCATAAAACGAACCAAAAAAAAAAGAAGAAAATATTTCCCACAAAATATAGACAAAAATTATATTGGAAAATTACTATAAATTAAGTAAAAAAAAAGAATGATGAAATGGAATAGTGGACAAATTTAGGGGTCTACACTTATATATTTAGATATGATGGTTAAAAGTGAACAATTATAGGCAAATTAAACTACAATTAAAGTTTACTTTACTTATTCAAATAATTTCCATCAATCTTCATTAAAGAAAAAAAATCGTGTTTGGATATTTCTATCAACTTCGACATTTTCATAAGTTAAGATAGTCATATTATTACATTTAATAGTTAAAAGTGATCAATTATAGGTTAATTAAGATACAATTCAAGTTTTATTTACTAATTCAAAAAATTTCCATCAATTTCCACAATTTCCATGATTTTTCCCGAAATATCTGTCGACATTGACATGTTCATAAAATCGGGACCTCGATGTTTCCATCGACATGTTAAGAATTAGTGCAAACACATGTTAGTTTATGTTAGTGTTTCCACTTTGTAAGAGTTATGCTTGATGAATAATTTGTAGTTGTTATGAGTTAATTAAGTAGTGGGAAGAATGGATGGAAGTTGAGAGAGTTTGTAGCTTAGTGGCTTAATGAATTTATGATGTTGGTTTAGAGAGATTTTAAAGGGTAGTCGCCTAAGTAATGGGTTAGTGGCCTAAGTAGTGTGTTAGTAATCAGTTTTCTTATTTCTTATAAATTCGTATAACAATTCTCAATTCAATGAATAGAAATTCTTCATTCATACAGTTTCTCTCTTGCTTCCATTCTATTGTTCATCTTCGTTTTTGTTACATGGTATCAGAGCAACCAGGTTATTTTTCCTGTGCTTGAGTTTACTGCTCATTGTTTGAGTCTAGTGCTCGTTGATTGAGTTTAGTGCTCGGTGTTTGAGTTTAATACTTAGTGAAGATGAACGATTGAACCAATATTTATGTGTAGACAAGCTTACCAGTGACAACTATAGCTATTGGAGGTTATGTATGGAAGCTTTTCTACAAGGTCAAGATCTGTGGGATCTTGTTTCTGGTGATGATACGGAAATTCCAGAAGATACTCAGGAGAATGCTGAGGCGCGAAGGAATGGAAGATCAAGTGTGGCAAAGCATTATTTGCTTTGCGAAATTATATTGGCAAGGAGTATATCGAGCATGTTCGTCACGAGAAGTCTCCAAAACAAGTGTGGGATACACTTGAAAGGTTGTTTACTCAAAAGAACACGACGATATTGCAGTATTTTTGGATAACGAACTTTTTGGAACAACTCAAGATAATTTGTCGGTTTCAGAGTACTTTCTGAAAATTAAATCTTTGTGTTATGAAATTTCAGAATTGGATGAGGAGGAGCCCATTAGTGATGCTCGTTTGCGTCGTTATCTCATTCGTGGACTGCAAAAAGAATTTATGCCATTTATTTTTTTGATACAAGGTTGGTAAATCAACCTTCTATCATTGAGTTAGAAAATTTGCTACCAGATCAAGAAGCCTTGGTGAAACAAATGCTTGGCGACAACAAGCGGTCTTCTCCCGAGGTAGAAGGTATTTTTTATACAAGAGACAAAGTAGAAAGAAATTATGTTTCTGAATGTTCTTCAGATGGTAGCAAGTATTCTAGAAATAAAAGGTAGTCCAAAGGTAATTCAAAAGGATGTTTTAGGTGTGGAAAGCTGGGACATATCAAATGTGATTGTCTGGTAAAGGTGGTATGCAGTCGATATGGGAAACCATGCCATATTAAATAAAATTGTCGAGTGAAACTTAAAGAAGCAGAAGCATATGTTGTACAGGAAATTAAAAAAGCCTGAACAACTCAATTGGGAACATTGTTTATCAAATGAAAGTTATTGATCAACTCATTAATTGTTGTACTAATGATTCTTTTGATTATAGTGAGGATTGGTCTGATGGTTCTGGTTGTTTTCATCATACTACTGAAGATGTATCTCTTCTTTATAATATTTGTGGAAGAAGAGTCAATGTAGCGGCTGATAATTCCTTACATCTAGATGTGGAAGAAGGACACGTCAATATTGAAAGTTATGAATTGGGCAATGTTTCTCGTAGAAGTGGTTCCTACGGTCCAAATTTGAAGGAGAATTTTGCTTCAGTCTCTCAGGTTGCTGATGCTGAGAGTGATTCTGGAAACAAGTTGAATTGTGGTAGAAATTCTGCTCATTCTTGTGCTAAAGATGGTACAAGCTTAAGTTGTTTAAATAATCCGAAGGTTAGCCTTATAGCTGGACTTATTACTGGGTTAACATTTGTACTTTTAGTCTGATTATTTTTCTGCAACGATAACTTTGTAGATGTTGCAGGTGAAGTTGATTGAAAAGTTTCTTTCAATAAGTTGAAAGGATTTGCATGGAAAGCGAACTTTAAAGGAGACGCTTTCCAATATGAGGATTTGAGTGTTGTCTACCGTCCTCGAGAACTTAAGCTCGGGAAACTTGCTTTGGATTGACCTACTCGAGGGTGTGTGTTATTGGACACAACTCAAGGTTTCAAGTATTTTTGTGAAAGTTGCAATCCAAAGATTATTTATCAAGGTGTTGTGGTTGCTAATGTATTTCTTGAGGAAGATTTTGAAGTTGTTGCTGGTGTTTTTGGCTTAGCAAAGCTGGTTGGTGTTAGAATGACTAATGTCACTCGAGCTTGGGAAATAATAAGTCATATTGAATTGAAGTATTTATTTACTGGAAAATCTTCAGGAATGATGAATATTTTTTGTTATGACATGATTTTTTTGGACCTTGTTACATGTTAGATTGATTTCTTGTACTTTGAGGAAGAAAATGATGTTTTACTCATCAGCTATGTCAAGAAATTGAAAAGGGAAAGCAACTCAATGCGACTGTGGATTGTTTTCGTATGGTGGACACAAAAGTGATTACTATTCCTATAGAGTAACATTAAAGTAATCAGAAGTGCACAATGTTGGTTGCATGTATCTGTATGTTTGCACTAAGGGGAGCGTTAAGAATTAGTGCAAACACGTGTTAGTTTATGTTAGTGTTTCCACTTTTTAAGAGTTATTCTTGATGGTTAATTTGTAGTTGTTATGAGTTAATTAAGTAGTGGGAAGAGTGGATGGAAGTTGAGAGAGTTTGTAGCTTAGTGGCTTAATGGAGTTATGGTGTTGGTTTAGAGATTTTAAAGGGTAGTTGCCTAAGTAGTGGGTTAGTGGCCTAAGTAGTGTGTTAGTGATCAGTTTTCTTATTTCTCTATAAATTCTTGTAACAATTCTCAATTTAATTAATAGAAGTTCTTCATTCGTACAGTTTCTCTCTTGCTTCCATTCTATTGTTCATATTCGTTTTCATTACAGACATCGACATTTCGAACATTGCTTGCGTGCCTCAAATTAAAATTGATTTTATTATTTTTTATCATTATTTTTACTAAATAATTATTTCGAAAACCCCAATGACGGACATTGGAAACTTCCAATATTCCCGAGGTAATAAAATTTTTCTAATGACCTTCGCGCCACTCATAATTATTAGTTCATATTTTATAGTAAATATGAAGTAATAAAGTATGAGACATTTAAATAAAACAAAAACATATTTTTCTTTGGACCAAATAATAGGAAAATCAATGATGAAATATGGTACCGTTTTCGAACCAGTGTTGTAGGGTGCTAACCCCTTCCCTATGCTCAATCGACTCTCGAACAAAAAATTTGTTTTTGCAGACCGTTTTTTTTTTAAATAGGTGACCAATCACACCTTAGAGATGGTTGGTGGCAACTCCAAATCCTTATCTCGAAAGAGACCCTTCAGGGGATGACGTCGGCTGCTCCGTGTCACGATGACGTTGTGACAACGGGAATTGGAACCTTTCAATATTCTTAAGGTGATAAAATTTTCTAACGGCTTTCGGGCCACTAATAATTATTAGTTCATATTTTATAATAAAGTATGAATGAATAAAATATGGACAT
This sequence comes from Momordica charantia, assembly GCF_001995035.1. The sequence continues at coordinate 727,370 of NW_019104577.1, forward strand.
TTAAATAAAAACACAAACATATTTTTCTTTTTGACCAATAAAATATAATAGGATAATTTTTGACAAAATTTTGTAACCGTTTTCGAACGGGTGTCGTAGGGTGCTAACACCTTCT
>NW_019104577.1:735599-749026 GCF_001995035.1 Momordica charantia
GTGGGCCTGCGACAGCGCGCGCATAGCATGGGCGCTGCGAGGTTAGCAGCACGTTGGCCTGCGCGGCAAGGGCGTGCGACTGACGGTGCTTGCGTGCGAGTGGCCTCTCAATAGGCTTATCCTTGAAATAAGGCCACTTGCTTGACCTCTCTTCTTCTCCACGCTTCCTCTTGACCCTAGTGGGTTCTTCATTGGCCTTCAAAATAGTCAAAATTTGTTGATGTGTCCAATGAAGTCTCCTTCGTTTGGGGGGTCTTTCCTCAAGTTTTCTTCATTGTTGGTGTAGGTGTCATTTTGGAGTGTTGGGTCAAATATGATCACCTCACCACCCCTATGGTGCCCTATCCTTGGCGTTAAAACAAGTGACTTTCCGCCCACTCTATTGCATTTTTAGGAATCTCCCTATTCTTAATCTTTTTCAAAATAATTGTGAGATTTATTTTATTTGCATTTTAGATTTAGCAAGTATTTTGAGTTTTAGGAAAAGATTTTTTTAGTTTATTTTATTTTATCAAAATTAGTTTAAGGAAATGATTACTTTACTTGATTAGGAAGTTGACAATTTAAATGAAATATCTTTTCATTATTTTGTTTTATTTTTTCTTTTTCTTTTACAATTTTCTTGTAAAGGCCATGGGCTATAGCCTACAATAGGCGTGTTCTCCTTCATTGTAAAATAGCTTAAAATCAAGTAAAAATCGAGTTGAGTGTTTCTCTCATTGTCGTGTGCAAACCCACCCACCCCGCCCCCTAAATATCGATTTTCTTTGTATGGTTGAACTTAGGATCTCATGTTTTACCCCTCGGAGCGTGCTTGTTTGATTCATCATCAAACTCGTGGAGTGTTTCCGACCTCGAGCATAGTGAGTATTCTGTCTGCTCAAGGTAACGATTGCAAAAGTAATTCATCTAACACTTAGCCTTTCAGGTTGAACTACTTATACGATTGGATTCAAGTGTCTAGAGACTTGAGTAGTTTGTTTGTGTTCAGCATCCAAAAATCTTTCCAACAAACAAAGTTTCACTTTAATCTGAGCCTCGAAGCCAATGTTATCAATTTTTCTTCAAATCCAGAATTTGAGAGAAACCTACATAGAACCAAATCCAGGAGCTGAACTTTAAATACCATAATTTTCTGCTCCAAAGTTCAAATTGAGTGAAATTGATGTCATTAGAAAGATCTCTRAGTTAGCTTTCCAAAGAGACTAGAATCGATAATTTTGGATATGTGATCTGAAAGTTATCGAATTTTTAGTGAGCATTATTTCTAGAAAAATCCTACAGCAGCCGAGAGTTCCCTGTACCAACTTCGACGATTTATATTTCACTGACCTTTTTGTTGTTTATAGTCAAATGAGCTTTCCAAGTACATCAAGATCGTAGCTATCCAAGGTCTGCAACAAAAGTTATCGGTAATTGAAGAGAAGATGTCCAGGCATAAAACTTTCCATATTTGGAGCTCGACGATTTTGGAAAAAAAAATTTGGGCAATCAAATCTGGTCCAAATCGATTTATTTGTTTGCAAGTAATCCTTGTTTATTCTTTACATTAAAAATATTTTGGGATTATTTTTCCAACATAGGACAACCCTAAAGAAGGACAGCCACCACACCCCTTGGACCACCCTAGAGAGAGAGTCTTTTATGCAGCCCCATACTTCTTTTGAGAGCGCAGCCCCTCAAAATGATTTCAAACCATTTTGGAAGCCCAAGTAAGTCAAGTACACCCGTTGTGATTCATTTGGCCACTGGTTTGAACCCCATCCAAGTCGTATACATCACGCACCCCTCACCCAAAGTCACCCGACCTCTTGCCACCAAAACCCACTATTTTGTTGGTAAGTTATTTTTGTGTGTGTTTGAACTATGCATTGGATTTTGTACATCTTTTAAAGTTGATTTTTGTTTTCATTAATTTTTATTGCATAGTCCTTCCATTGTTGTGCTTTGACTTCAATTTTGAATATTGTGGTCGAGTCTCAAGTCACCAAGAGCATTAGGCCGAAGGTTTTTGCATCTTGTTTTCTTAGTATCCTTTGTCATCATTCGGTATCATTGCTCTTATGATTTGGTTGTTTCTTTCTTTCCTTTGTAATATCATTTGGTATCTTTTATATCATTTGTTTCCTTGTTGTCATTGGTATCATCTATATCATTGACCCATCCTCCATTAATAATAAAAAAAAAGTATCTTTGCATAGTTACTTGTAGCCTTTACTTGCTTTGTTCAAGTGTTGATTCGCCACGAGAAACCAAGCAAGCATCTCAAGGAAAGGGTATCTATACAACACCAACATTACCCCCACAAAAAGAGAGTAAGCTGCGAGATTAAGTGAGGTAGTGAGTGAGAGAAACTTATTTATTATTACTAACCTTTGCTTGCATAGATATGGAACCAAGAAGGGAGAGTTCACAAGGAGCCACCACCACTTCCAAGAAGAAGGAGTGAGTCTACATTGTAAGTATTCATTAGATGCTAGGAGATCTCTCAATGCACAATCTAGGGAAGATTCATTTGAGGAACATAGAGATAATCTTTTTTACACTAGATGCATAATAAATGCCACACCTTGTAGTGTTTGTATTGATAGTGGTAATTGCACTAATGTAATTAGCACCTATATAGTGGATAGATTGAACTTAGCCACCACACCAAATCCATGTCCATATAATTTGCAAGGTTTAACTAATAGTGGTAAAATAAAGGTCCAAAATCAAGTTAGAGTTTCATTTGCGATAGGTAGGTATAAATATGAGATTATTTATGATGTCATACCTATGCATGCTTGTGACATTTTATTTGGAAAACCACGACAATACGATAGGAAGGTGAAGTATGATGGTTTCCTTAATCGATGTACTTTTGCTAATAATGGAAAGAAACCCAAATTAATCACATTGTCATCAAAAGAAGTTCAAATTGATCAAATCAAGTTAGAGGAAAGAAGAAAAGAAGTCTCAACGAAGTAGGCTACCAAGTTGGAAGAAAGAATGAATGAGGTTGCAATAAAGGAGGCTACCAAGATCCAAGAGGAATGGTAAGTTCGAATGAAATACTTTGTGACATTATTCAAGTTGATTCATTTTTATTAGATGACAAAGTATCACATGCAAGTATGTCTTCGCCTATTTGTTAGAAAGAACATGAAAATACAATACTTAGTTATGCATGTTGCCTCTAACTTCTTTGATTGCAATGATGATATGATCATATTTGGGTAAGATAACCAAGAATCAACCTACGTCTGTGAAAAGAAAGATAAAGAAGGGAAGCCGTCTAAAAGGAAGATGGATTTCAAGGAGGATCCAAGAAAAATGCTACGTTCGGAAAATAAGCCTACCGCATGCACGTTGACTACCTAACGCACACCACCATCATGGGTTAACCTCACAAGGCGACGTCCTCCACGCGCGCGCCATCGCCCCCTATCGCTTGCCCCAGCTAGACACACATCACTGCACGCGCGTCACTGTCGTGCGCCACCCACCTACTATGCTAACCTCATAGTGCGTGTCGCCCACGCCCACGCACCCGCACGCCTCTGTCTGCCGCCAACACCCCATGTCGTGCGCCCCCGCCACTCGCCCAAGCCGTGCCACCCGCACACCTCCTACCACACGCATACACCCCCACACCCGCACGCCTCTAACTATCGCCAGTGCCCCCTGTGCTCGCCCCCGCTCGCCATACCATGTCCAACATCTTTGTCTATGCGTCTCGGTTGCTGCCATACCGCCCACGTCCCCTTGTGCACGCTTGCCATGTCGCCCATCCGCCTAGCGCCTGCCCTCCTTACCGTCGCCCCATGTGCGCACCCCCTTAGTGTTAGTTTGCCACTTTTCACAAATAAGTTAATTATTTCCTTTCTTTTTCCTTGGTTTTATTTTAACAAAATACATTTAAGGATTAATTTTTCTTGCTTGGTTAGTAGGTTAGTGGATTTGAGGAAATATCTTTATTTGATTTTCCTTTGGTTTATTTTATTTTTATCAAAATTAGTTTTAGAAAAAGATTGCCTTACTTGATTAGCAAATTGGCAATATAAGGGAAATATCTTTCTTTCATTTATTTGTTTTATTTTATTTTTAGGTTTATTTTTATTATACAATATTCCTTGTAAAGGTCATGACCTTAGCCTATAAATAGGCATGTACTCCCCTCATGTTGGAGGCATCCAAGTTTTTAATCAATAGAATTGTTGAGTGTTTACTCTCACCCTTGCCATGTGCAAACTTCCGCCCCCCACCAAAGAAAAAATACTGAATCCCTTTGTGTGGTTGAACTTAGGTTTTCGTATTTTAACCATCGGAGCATGCTTGTTTGGTTGGTCACCGAACTCGTTGAGTGTTTCCGGCCTCGAGCATAGTGAGTATTATGTCTGCTCAACGTAACGACTGCAAAGGTAATCCCTCTAACTCTTAGCCTTTCGGGTTGAAACCATCTATACGATTGGGTTCAAGTGGCTTGTGGCTCGAGTAGTCCAGTACGTTTGAGTTGTCGCGTATCAAATGAATTATATGACTATATGCCTATGGTTGAAAAGGGAAGTTGTGAGAAGGAAGAAAAAAGAATAAGACCCAAGATATTTTGCCATACAAGCCGAACTTCAAGGAATTGTTCGATAAGGATCCTTACCTTCAAGTTATTATATTTTATCATAGTGCTTGTATTATTTTGAGATTTTTACAAGATATTTCAACTCTTAACTAGCATCATGGTTGGAACCAAGTAGAGTTGAAAGCTATGTTGAGAGATTACAAGATGGAGCTAAAACGACTCATCCTACCATTTCACATGATCTTGAGATGACTAATAAGGTAAGTATAAGATAAATATTAATTTTGAAGATACTAACTTTTTCGTTTGTGCGTAGGTGATCATAAACAAGTAAAATTATGGCCAATAGTCTTGAAGAAATACTTGTTCAAAAATCCTCCAAACAACACCATGGCCGAGAACACCAATTGCTATGTTGTAGAATTCAAAAGCCAAGCATCAAATGGAGGACAAGAAAATCTAAGCATAATGTCAACAAACCAAGTGATTGGGTTTGAAAGCACTTTTGGAAAGAACGAAGATGTATTAAAGGAACATTCAAATGAAGGCCGATGAGAGCATCAATATCAATAGACTTCAAGATTGCTTTACAAGAAATCCAAGGAGTTATGTCCACTCGAGAGGACGAAAAAGAAAGTGGCCTAGAAATCCTCAAAGGTGAGTCAATTGCAATACTCATGGAGAAAGACCATAAGCCTTCAACAGTGCAAAGATAACGCACAAGGTAAGAGTACACATTTTAAGGCTTATTATTAACTTGATGTGTTTGAATGTATGTAACATACTTGATTCGAGGACGAATCCCTTTCAAGGAGTAGATGATGTGATCATAATTGGCCAAAAACTCCAAGAGTCAAACTACATCAACAAGGAGGAAGATCAAAGGGATAGACTCCCTAAAAGGAGGAAGCTACGTTGGACCCATAACCAAATTTTGATAATTTGGAGGACCAAAGGTTGCTTTTGGTCAAGAACTCCAAGAATCAAACTACATCAACAAGGAGGAAGATCAAAGGGATAAACTCCCTAAAAGGAGGAAGCTACGTTGGACCAATCACCAAATTTTGACAATCTTGGAGAACCAAAAGCAACCATCAAAGGTCAAGAAGAAGAGGAAGATCGAGAAAGAACCATGGCTAGGCACCAAACAAGCAAGAAGACGACCAGTGCGCGCACGCCTGCGTCATCGCATAGCCACGCACGCAAGTGCCCACGCGCACGCCCAGCTAGACACACGCCAATGCACCCGTGCACCCCTGTCACGCGCATGTCCCCGCCAGGTGTCACAATTGCACTTTTCAAAAGACTTCCAAAGCCATTGTGTGGCACTTGCTCCTGCCCACAAGCAAGTCAGCCAACGAGAATCAGAACCTCCACCACCGTTCTCGAGAAAACGGTTTTGAAAAACGGGGTTAGAGAAAAAAGTTTTGAAAAGCGTTTGAAGATATTTTGGAAATCTTGTTGTATGCTTGAATGCAAGAGAATAGATTAGTGGCAAGACAAGAATACAACTCGACGTAGGGAGGAGACTAGGTGTACCCCCTATAGTACATTATAAAGTATTTTGCCTATGACAGACGTGAACATGTAAAGTGGCGAGGAGTCACTCGCCACCAAAAGTATAATGAAAAGTAAATAACATGTCAAACTAAATACATAACATAAAAGTAGAAGGGAAGAAAGTGTTATGGGTATGCGGCCATGGGCGACAGGTTCTGGATGAGCAATGACCATGACACCAGGCCCTAACCTCACAGTGCCTCTCCATACCGCATCAACGCCTGCACGCCTCTGCGACGCTAACCTCGTAAGAGGCCAATGCCTCCCTTAATGCGCGCCAACTAGCTCCATGTGTGCACCCTTGCCATGCCACTTGTATACCCTCGCCAATGCCCACGCCATGCTAACCTTGCAAGAGGTCTGTGCCATCCTTAAGTCGCACGCCCCACTAGCCCATTCGTATTCCCACGCCCGCTTACCCGTGCACCCCACCTACCATGCCAGCGTTCCTCATGTGCGTCTCACCTGCCCTCGCTAGCACCCACTGCCCGCCTACACTCATGCCGCCAGCCCCATGCACGCGCCTCCTTTTGCTATCGCCACCCCTATGGGCGCCCCATCCTTGGCGCCAAAACAAGTTATTTACGGCCCACTCCATTGCATTGGTAGGAATTTCCCTATTCCTAATTTGTTTCAAAACAATTGTGAGATTTATTTTATTTCCACTCTAGATTTATCAAGTATTTTGAGTTTTATGAAAAGAACTTTATTTTGATTTTTCTTAATTTATTTTATTTTTATCAAAATTAGTTTAAGGAAATGATTGTTTTACTTGATTAGCAAGTTGATAATTTAAAGGAAATATATTTTCATTATTTTGTTTTATTTTTTATTTTTCTTTTACAATTTCCTGGTAAAGGTCATGGGCCTTAACCTATAGGCGTGTTCTCCTAGCGTTGAGTGTTTAAGGTAACGACTGCAAAGGTAATCCATCTAACCCATAGTTTTTCGGGTGGAACCACTTATACAATTAGATTCAAGTGGCTAGAGGCTCGAGTAGTCCATATGCTTGAGTTGTCGTGTATCATGTATACTTATATTAAATTTCGCTTTTTATATATTACATACAATTGAGGGTATATTTTTTAAATTCTGATAAATTTTTTTGGTTCTATATTACTTGGATTGGAGTATATTTTTTACACATACAAAAACTTTTTTTGTTATGGTTAATTTCTCTACAGACGATTGTATACAATTATATAATAAAGTCATGGGTTTATAAGTATGTATGTTTGTGGGCATGAACTTAGAATATGTTAAACAAACTACTGTACTGTACATAGTGATATATATGTTATACATTTATATCCATGTATATATTTGCCTAAAGTTTGTATTGCACGACAGAGAATATTGGAGACAATAAATAATGGCTGCTGAGAAAAAGATTCAGAAAGAAAGAAAATTGAAATTAATCTCCTGTCAGAAAATCGAAATCAATCTTCACGCTGTGTAAAATAAAAGAATAAGGAAAAAACAAAAAAACTTATTGACGATGGGTTATCTTGTCCATGAAAAATGCATAATATAGTGTTTGGTGGCGGCTTACAGCGAGGGAAGAAGGTGCATAAATTCGCCRGAAAGAAAACGGGGACAAAATAAAATGGGACCCACGTTATATTAAATTGAAACCATTTGAATAAATTTGATTCAAATATGGAAAATTTTTAATTCATAGATCGAATAGTATCGAATAGTATTAATTGAGGGCAAGTTGGGAATAAACCAAAAAGAAAATTAAAATCTCAAAATCTAACTATGAAAATATAAAAAAAAGAATTATTTGTGAAATATAGTGTCTAATTTGATTCATAAAAGACAATTCCTCTCATTTCTATTCAAATGTTAATAGGCCACTAAACTTGTGTAGGAGCCGTTTGAGATTGCTTGTGAAACTATTAAGGAGAAACTTGATTTTGGTTATAGTTTGTAACTTGATTTTGGTTGTAATTTGAATGACATATTTTCACTAATGTAAAAATTACTTCAATTTTAAAATAGACGTACTCAATCATTTATATATATATATATACATATATATATATATATAAAATAGTTATAGTTTTAAATTTCTGATTTGTCTCTCTAAAATTTTATTTTTGTAATCTCTCTCTAATTTTTTAGTTCCCATGTGTGTCTAAGTTTGTTCCTCTCTAAATTTTTCTCCCCCAAAACTTTTGCCAAATTCTCTTTTTAATCTTCCAGTATTAATAATTCGAAATCACTTGTCACTAATCTCTTTTTTGCTAAAATCACCCATTCTAAAATCATTCCCGAACATATTAAAAGAAATAAAGGCACCGTACCTAAGTTTCTTCTGAGATTTATGTTAGTTGTTTCCTTTAGATATATCGCATACAAATCCCCCAGAAGTATATCGTCTTTAGAATGGCCGTGCATCAAAGTTCTATTTCAAAAAACCGCATCCACTTCAGTTCACTACGGCAAGCCCTGCATCCCAAGTAGAATCCTGTAAAATGCATACAAAATTCGATCTGTTATAAAAAGCGAAACTCTATCTTTGTTGAAAACAAAAAAGTTTTTCAACAAGGTCTAAAATTACAAGTTTCATCCCTATAGTTTGGGCAAAACTTTCAATTTAGTTCTTGCAGTTTTAAAAGTTTCAATTTAATTCTTGCGATTTTAAAAGTTTCAATTTAATGATTGAACCAAACCTCACGAATCGTCGATATCAAAACTTTTAAAACTATAGGAGTCAAAATTGAAACTAAGTCTACTAAACCATAGTGACTAAATTAAATTAAACTCAAATTATGGAGACAAAACTTATAATTTAATTAACTAAGCATAAATTATAGGTAAACAAACAACCCATCTAAAACTAACTAAATCACTATCGAACAGAACAGCCCACCAACGACCCTTTCAGCTGCTCACTCAAACCTCATTATGAGTTAAGAGCAGATAAAATTTCAAGGATCAAATTCCATCGCCAAACAAACCGGCCTAGTTAATTTGATGCAATATTTGTGAAGAATTTATCTCCAAGTTGAAGCACTAAAAAGTTACAAAAACTAACGTAACATTGTATGAAACATCCCATGTTTATTTGTAGTTGTACGATTATCTGCTGTGTATTCAAAAGTATACACAAATCACATCAAATCTTTTATCAGAAAATGGTTAGCCTCAACAAATTTTACAATAGAAGCAATTAAATTAGGCCTTTGATAACTTTTTCTTTTTTTTTTTTTTTGAGAACTAAAAAAAGTAGTTGACTTGTTTTTGTTTTTTAAATTTGACTAAGGATTCAAATGTCTTTCTAAGAAAGGCAAAAAACCATACCAAACAAATTGTGAGAAAGTAAGCATAAATTAAAATTTTATAAAACTAAAAACAAAAATCGTTATAAAAAACAAGACCTAAAGAAGAGTAGGCCAAAAAAAGTATTTACTAGGAAGTTGAACTACATTTTAGATATAATCTAGGCAAGAGTAAATCTAGGGATGCATTGTTGTTTTCATAACTTCTGCCATGTCACATAATAAATTCTTTTCTTGAAAATTAGAGAGTATAGAAGAAATACTTTCATGATGATATGGCCCTTGACCGACCTCTTTACTTCCATTTCTTCTATGACAAATGTATAATATAAAAAATGGAACTGCAGTGAATTGGTTTCAGTTACAAAAAAATATTGAAAGTCAACCCATCTAACAAGTATCAACTGAAAGCAGAGTAGTCATGTCAACAGTCAATCAACAACCTTATTCATCCATTTAGCTTATCTGAAAGTGAAAACCATAGACAATTCATGAATTGAATTTATTTTCTAATAACATAGCTAAAGGAACAGTTCTGTTTGAAATTACCTTCAAAACTCGGTATGGCCATTCTGAAGTAAATTTCGAGCATTGCATAAAATAGTATTGGCTTCCTCATTTGATGAATCTAGCAACCGCAGTTCCTTGATCTCATGTTGCCATTTTTCAACATGATCCTTATGAATGCTGGGAAAAAAGAAAGAAAATAAATGAGGTTAAAAGAAAATAGTTCTCAACAAAAATATTCGAGGCTATGTATTCAAATTTCAACTCACGCTATGATTCTCTCTTCAAATTCATTACTAAGATCTTTGAAAACAGTCTTTCCCGACTCCAGGAGTTCAGACACCTTCATCAACAAACAATTAATGGTGGATGACTAGAAAATACTTGCAAAGAAATAAACCCTAAAAAATAATACAGATTGCTGTAATATCACCTGAGGTCCAGCTTTTTAATCAATTATATAAAATCGCAGAAAGATAAGTTAGATAGCTAGCTAATTCCTATCAGCCAAACTCATATTTTCCGCCCACAAGGATTGAGCGTAGCCACCACCTACCAGCTGTGTGAAGCTCTCAATCTTTTCAAGTAGGCGAGTTATATTTGATTCCATCTCCTCGGATCCCCTAATGCTCGTCTCGCACTGCTCGTTTTCTATAATGTTGGACATGCCAGTATCCTTTTCCTGCTCTTCCATCTGAGAAAGTGGAAATTTCTTGAAGTTCTCATTTCCATTTGCATTGGCTTGATAAATAACAACATAAGAAAAAACAGTAAACATACATCTAATTTCATGCGTTTCCCAGTGAATTCAGTACCGTGGCTTTGCATTCCAAATATGCGATGGTTATCAATCAACTGTACTGTGTAGAATGGTGAGAAATTTTCATAAAACAAAAATTCGTATAATGAGAAGAACCTACTCAATTTTCTTATAAGGATGTGGTTGCCATGTGTTAATGATTGTTACGAGCACACATTGATGCACTCACAGAGAGAGCGATACTCATACGACAAGAAGAGATTGATTTGGATGCTTACCTAAAACTAAAACCAGGAGATAAGATAAACAGAATTTGGAAGCGGACGTGCAGAAGTAAGTGTAAAATAGTTAACACTCTCTGAAATAGAAGCACAAAAAAGGTTGAAATTAGAACAAAAGTTCCAGTGAGATTCTCAAAAGTTAGGTTACAAACATCAATCGACTTTAAAATCCTACCTGATAGCATAGCAATGCAACAAGGAGACGCAACACATTCAGCAGTCACAAAATGCTTACAATCTTGACTTACAATTCACACAGCTATAGGATTATTCAAAATTTCTCCACCTTGCCTATTCAAAATGAACTTGAAAAATTATCGACAAACTTACTGCACGAGAAATTACACAATGCGGAATTCTTTTGCTTTTCCGGTAGCGTAAGATTTGAAAACGAGAATCAAATGGCTAAAACATCGGGTTTCACCAAGAACCGACACTAAGCTGTTCATCGTCACTTTTCTTTGTGAAATTGATTCAAGCGGCCGAATACTAAACTACGATGATCGAATTTTCGGAGGACTGGAACTAATTGCATTTGAAGCGCAGCAACATCAAAAGGAAAAGAATAACAATGATATGGAGCATTCGAGAGACAGAGAAAATACGATTCGATATGCTCTTACCAGATTTCTCTGGTTAATTGCTTTCTCCACCTCCGTTAGTTTTCTGAATTAGCGCGCCTCGGAGGAGCGAAACAAGCGTTTTATACTTTTAGGGGGTAAGAAACCGAACCGGTTCGAATCGGTTCTTGGTGAAACCCGATGTTTTAGCCACTTGGTAAGAAACCGTTGCCACAAGCGGTGGCGCGATGGAATCCCCAAACGGCTAGCCCTGAATGCACCTTCGTCTGATCTCTCGACGACAACCCAAACGATTTCCTCTCCCTCTAATTTGAAGAAATTTTTGATGTAGGAAAGATTTCTGGAAAGTTTTATTGGCTAAATTTCAGTTTCAAGATGTAATTTTAGTGGGTTAAATTTCAATTATAATATCAAAAGATTTTTGGATTTAATTTAATTTCAAGATGGAAGGATGCGTGTCTCTCCAATTTCCATTTCAATTAAGGAAAGATCTCTTTATTTAATTATATTTTCAATTAGAGAAATATCTATCAATTCAATTTCAATTTCAATTATGGAAAGATCTTTAGGTTTAATTTGAATTTCAAAACGGAAAGATAGTGAATCTCTCTCCAATTTCAATTTCAAGGATCAAAGAGCCAGGGAGTCCATCCGAAATATGAAAAAATGGATCAGTACATTGATAGCTTTTATTTAAGAGATTATAAATTATGCGAGGTATAAAATTTGCACTTTTGTCATAAAATAACCATTTTTTACCATTATATCATTCTTTATTTACACAATAAATGATTGGAATTAAAAATGGTTTGATTTGAGAGATTAGATTTTAAATCGCTTGTTTTATGCTCATTTACACTTTCCAAAAATAAAAATACCGAAATAATCAAACTCAAATCCCTAAAAAAATTTTCGTCTCATTCATCCGCCGATTTCTTCTTTTTCCCCAAACACCAATTTTTCCGACCATTTACTCCATTCACTCGCCGATATCAGGTTGTATCAAGCCGTTGCGTCAAGGTCCTCTGTTCTCGTTGCCGATCGTTTACTCCACTTATCTTGTAGCATACCGTAGCAGGCTGAAGCAAACCGTTTACTCCGTTCTCGTAGTCGTTTGTTTCGTCTTCTTCCCACCATGATATATTTTACATATCCATATATCTTTAAAATGGTACCCATTCCTTTAGATGAACTAGTTTTGTACTATTTAAAGAGTATGGAAAATATATGGGTACCCATTCCTTCAATAGCAAAGACCAAGATATGGAGCATTCGGTGGTAAACAAAAAAATTTCTCTCAACAAATTTGAGGCCATTATGGAAGCAAAGGCGAAGTTTTTCTTTTCTGTTATAATGGCAGATGGTTTATTATAGGACATATTTCTCATGAAGGCAATATGGTGGGATCCATTTGATACGCGACAACCTAACCGTATTGGAGTGGTTCAACCCGAAAGGCTAAAGGTTAGATGGATTACCTTTGCAGTCATTATCTTGAACAGACATAATATTCACTATACTCGAGACTGGAAACACTCCACGAGTTTGATGACCAATCAAACGGGATAAAATCTAATTCTCAATTCTATATCAATCAAAGGTTCAACGGTGTGCAAATGTGTAAAATAAAAATAAACCTAAAAATAAAATAAAACAAATAAATAAAGGAAAAGATATTTTCTTTAATTGTCAACTTGCTAATGAAGGCAATCCTATCCTAAAACTAATTTAGATAAAAATAAAATAAACTAAAGGAAATTTTTCCTATAATCCACCAAGTTGCTAACCAAGCAAGGAAAATTATTCCTTAATGAAATTTGATAAATCAAAATAAAACCAAGAGAAATATAAAGGAAATAATTTCCTTATTTGTGAAGGGTGGGTAGCAAGCAA
>NW_019104577.1:800205-813767 GCF_001995035.1 Momordica charantia
CCTATTTAATTGGGTGGAAACCAAAGTTATTGCATGTCACCCTACCATACCTATGTGTTATTTATTTGTTATAATAAATAATGAAATAAATAATAAAATAATATATTAATATTATATAATATAAATATTAGATAAGACTTTTGAGTCGGCCCTATGGGCCAATCCAAATATGTCTCAAACCGGCTGGCCCACGATCCGACCCAAGTTAAATAATTAATATCCATATCCAATCCAATTATCGAAAGAGCTGGATTTGGCCGGGTCGGTCAAACGTTGACTTTGGATCGACCTTGGGCTGGGCCTGGAACGGCCTTTAGGCCTTAGGCCTAATGATAAGGCTGAGGGCATTACTCGTTAATGAGGTTAACGACCAATCGATAACTGGAACTACTTTCCTATCAACCGGATCCACTATCTACTTTTTCCTATAAAAAATTAAAATTATATTTTAATTCAAATTAATATATTAAATTTTAATTCAAATTAGTTTATGTATAGTCATCTCAAATCAAAGTGAATACTCGTTGTTCAATAACTTGAAATTTTTCCACCAGTTTTTCCACTCATCCAAGACCACTTCTATATGCAGTATCCACATTGAAATATTTGTAAATATTTACCCAATGAACAATATAAACTCTCTGTAATAGTATTAAGAAAATTTGAAATATAGATTAAAGCCACGTAAGTTTAAAAAAATTTCAATTTGCATATAACCGCATGTGTTTGACGAAAAGAAATTGCACATTCTCATTATGGTAAAAAATAGTCACTTCGTCATAAAGACTAAGACATAAGCCGTCTAGGTCAATAGGTTCTTCATCCATCCCGGTAAGGAAAATATCTTGCCCATCCACCTATGCAGTATAATAAGACAACCACGGTTACATTATTTTGTGACAAATAGTTGAACAAAATATGAAAGTAAATAGCACAAATACAATATTATGATACAAACCTGGATTTATAAAGCTGAAACAAATATGGGTTTGACTTATCAAACTCTACTTCCCGTCTTGAAATTAAAGAACCAAATACACCCTTTAAAGTTTTGTTCCTACAATAAAAATGTTTTTTTTCCCTTTTTAATTGTTTGGTTTAAGCCATAGTGGAAGGGAGGTGACATTAGGTTTTTATTATTTTTAGTGGTCTGAGAGAGACAAAGCTTTAAATTGAAGTAGGTGGACTCCTTCTACATTTAACATATGAGAAGTGTGGTTTATTAATGTTTTTTAATTAAAAAAACAACAATTATTATTCCAACAAACTTTTTTTCTACTAACGGCCCCGATGTCTATGTGAGAAGTGTTGTAGTGTGGGTTGAAAAGAAACCAAAATTTATAGACTATTTATGACCATTTAAATAGTCACATCTTTTCGTATAAGGTTATGTCTTTTGATAAAGGACATATCCTTTCATATAAGGTTGCATCATTTACAAAAGACACGTCCTATCACGAAAAGTTGTGTTTCTTTTTATTTTATCAAAAATTAATTTATTTCAAAATTTCCAATAGTTCCTTCAATAGCCGTACGAAATATGAGTGTAGACTTGAACACTGTAGACCTGACTCTAACACACAACAGATGAATATTTTGTCTTTGATCTTAGATTGAAATAAAAGAAGTCTTGAGTTAGTCTTAAACACAACTGCATCCAAGAATATAAATTGTAGCAGTATCACAGTTTAATCAACATAAAAATTTATAGTATACAAATTGAAAATGTTATAGTATAATAAAAAAAAACTAAAATATGCTACACTATCTGTTTGGGGAAGAGAATACCCTGGACACGTGGAGGGCCCCTATTGGTGCTCCAAGATGACTCATGAGTCATGCCCAGCTCGGCCCGCCGAGATAACCACCACTAGCGTTGATAGATGCAAAGTATGAGGGCCGAGGTGAACCTGGCCAAGGTCCGATCTACCGGGAAGCTCGGTGGGGGCCGAGGTGAGCTACTGTCAGCGGCGTGATTATCGGGTGTAACCGTCGATCCCGAGGTTACCGGGTGTAACCGACGGTCCCGAGATTACAGGGTGTAACCGTCGCGAGATTAGCGGGACTACCACCCATAAGTAGAGGACCTCACTCCACGATCAGGTACGATGATTTCTGACGTCGAACTAAACTGGGAGTCCGACCTATACTGACTTGATCGTCGGAGTGCTCACCTTTTTGTGCAGGTCCGCCCAAGTATTCAGATCGGTCTGGAGGCCGAGTTCGAGTTGCAATCAGAAATATACTGTTGTGCATATCCTTGCATAAACATTTGGCGCCGTCTGTGGGGACGACAATCTAAGTCATCCCAATTCTTTTAAACCAACACGTAAGCGAAAATGGTTCAACCCGCAAACTCGACCAATACGGCAGATCGAAGGACCCTAGCTGCCAGCGATGCCCACCAAAGGGAGGTCGGAGCAGCAGTGGTAGAGGGGCAAGGTCACGACGGCCTAGCAACAGAACCCCTCCGCAGGTCGGCACGAATCACCGCGCCTGTTTTACCACCTGCGCACCCCCCAAGGACATCCAAGGCCACCCGTGGCCGAGGTGGAACCTCTAAGAAGGGCGCCCGGGGTCCAGCCCCGGCCCTGACAAGTGAGAACTTGGACGCACTCCAGAGAGAAATGGAGGCAGTGCGCACGAAAATGGCTAAATTGCCTTTTCTTTTGTCACATACTCTCTCTTCAATGCCTTGATAAATGTTGTATTATGATGTTTGGGGTCCCTCCCCTGTGTCTTCATTTCAAGGATATTGCTATTATTTTAATTTTGTTGACGATTTTAGTAGATATACTTGGTTGTTCCCATTAGTTAATAAATCTGATGTGAGTAAAGTTCTTCAAAGTTTTGTTCCCTTTGCTGAGAATTTGCTTTCTTTTCGGCTCAAAGTTTATCGCACGGATAGTGGTGGAGAATTTATTAATTAACACCTCTATATCCAATTTTCTATCCTCCAATGGAGTCACCCATAAAAAATCTTGTCCCTGTACACCCGAACAAAATGGTGTCGCCGAACGTAAACACAAACGTATTGTCGAAACGACCCTTTCTTTACTTTGTACAGCCTTCATGCCTCTTGAATTTTGGGTTTATGCTTTCCAAACTGCTGTCTTTCTCATTAACTGCATGCCTATTTCGCCTTTAGATGGCCAATCTCCTTTCGAATGCCTATTTGGTTATTATCCTAACTTGCATCGTTTAAAGGTTTTTGGTTGTGTTTGCTTTCCTCTTCTTTGTCCTTACAATTCTCACAAATTTGAACCTCGTATAACTGAACATGTCTTTCTTGGCTATGCTTTAGAATACAAAGGCTGTCTTTGCTTCAATCCCTTAACTCAACACATCGTCGTAGCTCGACATGTTCTTTTTCATGAGCACATTTTTCCTTTTACTACCTTGCGAACTTCATCCCTTCTTCATCCAACATTTTTAATTTTGCCATTGATCCTTTCCCTTCTATTTTAGCCCATTCTTGGTCAGTTCCCACTTCTCCTTCTCCGTCTAGTACGCACATTCCCACCTTCGTTGGTTCTTCTCCTTCTTCTTCTACTTCTTCTTCTACGTCTTCTCCTGTTTTACCCAGCTCCAATACTTCTCCTTCTCCCATTGACTGTTCTCCTTCTATTTCTTCTCCAACTAATCCAACCACTTTAGCCAATATCATCCTAGCTATGTGTCCTTCGAGTAACGTCCATCCCATGCAAACAAGGGGTAAGTCGGGTATCTCTAAAAAGAAAGTCTTTCATATTGATGCTTCTTTGTCTGAACCCAAACCTTCCTGTTTCACTGAGGCTAACAAAAGTCCTAAATGGCGTCAAGTAATGGCTGACGAGTTTTCTGCTCTCGAACAACAAGGCACTTGGAGTCCAGTTTCTCCTACTCCAAACATGAATGTTATTGGCTGCAAATGGACGTTCCGTATTAATTATACTCCTGATGGTACTGTGTTGCGATATAAGGTTCGGTTGGTAGCTAAAGGTTATCCCCAAATTGAGGGTGTTGATTTTGAAGATACATTCAGCCTACTTATTAAGAAAACCACAATTCGAGATATAAGGCTCAGTTGGTAGCCAAAGGTTATCCTCAACTTCATGTGAAGAATGCCTTTCTTCATGGCTTCCTTAAAGAGGAGGTATATATGGTTCAACCGTCATGCTTTGTTGATTCTCTTCATCCTTTTCATGTGTGTCCTTTGCATAAGTCCTTGGTATGACCTTAAACAAGCTCCTCGGGAGTGGTTCGAGCGATTTACATCTCATTTATTGACTTTGGGATTTGTTGCTTCTTCAACTGATTGTTCTCTCTTTGTTCGTTCTGTTGGATCTTCCTTGACTTATCTCCTTCTCTACGTAGATGATATTATTGTTACAGGGCCGGATTCTTCTTACATATCTGCACTGAAAGATGAGCTTAATATTGAGTTTTATATTTCTGATATGGGGAATCTCACTTACTTCTTAGGGTTAAAAATCAAGCATTGTGGTTCTAATATCTTTGTTAATCAACACAAGTATTTGGCTGATTTATTGTTAAAAGCAGAGCTGGCTGGTGCTAAATCATATAGTACTCCTATGTCTATTGCTACTGACTTTTATGCCCATGTTCCTATGTTTGATAATCCCCAGCTTTATTGACAGCTTGTAGGCGCCTTGTAGTATCTCACTTCTACGCGGCTTGATATCTCGTTTGTTGTTAACAAGGTGAGTCAATTCATGAGTGAACCTTCCGTGATACATTACTTTGCTGTCAAGCGCATATTGAGGTATTTGTGTGGCACACCATCTCTTGGATTGTTATTCCGCCCTAGTTTTTGAGTTACAGGCTTATTGTGATGCGGATTGCACCAGTGATGCCTTGGATAAGAGGTCGGTTTCTAGCAATGTTCTATTTTTAGGTGGTAATCCTCTCTCTTGGTCTGCTAAGAAGCAAGCCACGGTGTCCCGATCTTCTACTGAAGCGGAGTATCGATCTCTTTCTTGCACTACAGCTGAATTATATTGGGTTCGTCAACTTTTTTGTGACTTATATTTTCTTGCCATCTACTCCTGTCCTGTTTTATGATTATGTTTCGGCTCTTGGCACTGTCCTATGCTCGCTTTCAATTGCTATGTTCCAAACTTTAACACTCTTTGGTTGCTAAAGTTTTGAGGGGGTGTATTAGTTGTTATGTATTCTACATTTAAATTAGTTAGCTAGATATATGTAAAATATGGTTATAGTATATTTGATTCAGTTAGAGTATAGTTACTTTGTATAAATAATGATGTATTTTCCTCTTGAATAGTGTGAAGAGAGATATTCAAAACAAGGGTTTGTTTCCCCTCACCCTTTATTTCCATTGTTGGGTGAGCTCCAACAATGCTATAACGCCCTGTCAAGAATGAAATAGAATCTGCACAAAGTTAAGGACACTAAATAGAATTAATCATACTATTTAATATAACTTAAGCTTTGAGTTTAACTTAAGTGATTCCACTAGAAAGTTTGAATTCTTCTCAATGTTTTCATCCATCAAACATTGGTGTGCCACTACTAGATCAAACACCTTGGAAAAGATGGACCGTGAGAGAAATATGCCTTGGAGAATTCTATCGCTTCAAGACCTAGTAGGAAAAGGAAAAAGATATGATGAAGAAAATATAAGGCAATGGAAGGGATGACAGTGTTAGTGGTACATCTATATATATCCAACATCACTCAGTACTTTTTAGCTATTCACATATCCTATTATTGTTAGATAACAAAATAATTACAAAGAAAATAACAAACTAAAACTAAATAAAAGAATAAGATGGCTAAGTATTTAACAAACTAAACCTAACCGCTCAAACTAATTATAGAATAAATAACAACAAAACAGAATTGTTAACCATGGTTATCTTAATAGAGTTAACTATAGTTTGTTAATTGTAGTTTAGTATTTACTTTTGTTTAGTTAGACAGTTTAGTTTGTAATCAACAAACTAAAATCTTGATGTTTAAATATCAACGTATCATAAGGAGGGTTCAACAATAAGGATCCTCTCCTCTCGCTAACAGAAAGCTTACATCTAATATGGAGCCCCCTCCAAGTGCCATGAAACTTTTCAATCACTCTTTTGCGATTTTTTTTATTACTTCTGTCATTAATCTAGCGATGAGGAATTTTACAGAGATTGATTTTTGTTTCAGAGAAACAAAAATACAAGCCAATCTTAATATTTTCTTCTCTCATATCAGTTTTATCGGCAGAAGAAGAAACAGAAACCGAAAAATAGGTAGATTTTATCGATTCATTCAAAAGCAAAAATGTAAATAAACCAATCTAAAACTACACTTTCACGTATAAAAATAAAAAAAAAAGAAGATTTACCTGAAGAACACCTCAAAGTAAAACTTGGAGGTCTTGAGCTTGAACCGAGCAAGCGGAACATAGTGTTCGAAAAGATGATGACTTCATCTTAAAGGCAAAGTCTCTTGTATGTGTACCGGAAGAGCTTTGTTGTGGATTTGTCCTTGCAAAATAGGTATCAGAAAAACAAAAGGTAGGAAGCATGAAGCTCAAAAATGGGTTTGTGAAGCGGTACGTTAAAGTAGAAACGAACCTGGTTTTGTGCGGTTTTTAGTTCAACCTCCCATGAACGTGAATCTCCAGTGCAATTTCTTGTTTGTGGTCCACCATCCCTCACTTAATTATTCTCACTTTCTGTCATTTAATTTTCTTTGTTTTTTCTTTTATGTTTCGGTAACTAATTTTTTTTCACTATATTTTCTATGTTTATAAATTAGGTTTCTTTCTTCATAATTTTTTTATATTTTCTGTTTTTAAAAATTTTGTTAGCTTCTTCACAATTTTTTATGATATATTTTTTTAAAAAATGAACATATGTTTGAATAAATTCTTAGCTTAATTTAAAAATAAAAAATAAATAACATTTTTTTTATAGTTTCAAAATCATACTTTTAGATTTTGAATAATTTTTTTAAAGAAAGTAGATAACATAATAAACAAACACATAGGCAAAAGTAGTGTCCTTAATTTTCAAAAACGCTAAAAAATGGTTATCAAGTGGAGTGTGAATTTTCCCTTTTATATCATTCCGATCCATGAGCTATCAAAATGTTTATTTTTGTTACTAGGCTTAAAAAAACAACCAATTTGTGTTGGAAATTTTAAACAAATCCTAATTCATGATTATTCTAAAATAAAAGCCATAAAATTCCAGAACAATCAAGGCCAATGATCTAAGCATGTAAGAAAACCAAAATCTATAAAGAGATAGAATTACTTGAAACCATTAGATAGATTGACCACGATCTGCAAGAAATTGTGGTATGTGGTCTTCCTCAACTATGCAACCCATACCAAATATAGGCAATACTCTCTGTTTGATGGGAAACAGGAGGCTCAAGAAGCATAGTATATTGGGCACCATAACCATATATTTATAGGTTAATCCTAGGGTTTCCCTAATCCTAGGGTTTCCCATAATCCCTTGGATTAATGGGCTGGTTTCTACTCAGCAAGTCACACAACTAAATGGGAAGTCATGGGCCCATAATTAAAATCACTTGTATGCCCATTAAATAGCCCAAATATAATTGCTCTTTAATTTGTTACCCACATATGAATTAATTATTAAATTAATTCCAACAATCTCCCACTTGGGTAACAATTTTCTTTATTAGCAATTATATTAATTTAGTTCTTTAGTGCACATCTCAATGCTATTAAAATAAACTTCCCTTTAATAACAATCTGATTCATCTCGTATATCGATGAAGAACCAAAGCGGCTGTTGTCACATGTATAATCACGACTCAACCTTCAATGATCACCACACCAAATATACTCAATTACATGGATCAAGTGTGGAAGAGCAGCATGAGAATTACATGTAATGTGATCTAAACATGTCTATTCTCAACTCGTCCAACTTTATTCTTTGAAGAGATCCAAATTTATGCTTTCTAGCTTTATGTTCTACATTTAGAAAGAAAATCATTCAGAGTAACAAAATAAATTATCTTCTTTATTCTGCAGAAAAGAAAAACAATATGTATAATTTAAGAAAATACAAACTCCCACTCAACTAAAATACCATAATTTTCACATCTATATGAGCATTATGCTCGTAAAACTTTTGTGAAAATTCTTAATGAGCGCATCCGCAATGATGGAGTTGCATTTCTTTAAAAAAAAAAAAACTCTGAATTTTCTTTATCAACTAAAGCTTAAATATTCATACAAAAGTTTTTGTTGCTGTAATATGGAAAAATACAAATTTTTGTCAAAATAACCTAATGACAAAATTTGATAACCATATTCTTAAGTTCGTTGCCACATACAAAATGTTATAAACACATACTTTCGTGGTGAAAGGGACTAAAGTGACTCTCTACCACGAGATAGTAGTATCCTTTAACATATTAGTGAATATAGCCTCAAAGGTGGATCTAGATGGCAACTCAAATTATCAAAATAAATAGCCTTATGATCTCTAATTAATATGATTATGATGAGTGAGCATGCAACTTTTTTTTTTTTAACACCTTATAACTCTTTAGATCCAATTAAGAGTTATCAAAAATTGCCTTTCATTCTTGATATGAATACTGCAACGGAAGCATATAGACTTTAAGCATGAATTTTTTTTTATTTTACTTTATTATTCAAGGGACCTCTATTGACAGTGAGTTTATCTTCACTAGTGATTCAATATCCCCTAGTGTATAAATCTTATGCTAGAGAACTTGCAATACCTTTCAATATAGTTCTTTTGTGAATTCTCAATGTTACTTGAGATTGATCTTATAATATCATTTCACAATATAAAATAGATATGTTCATGCAAGTTTTCATCCTCTAACAAGACCTTTATTATGTTGCAGGCATATTACACTAGGTAAATAAATTTACTCCCACTAAACCTGTAATTCATAATTATTACTTCTATTACCTTCCGATATTACATATGATAATATCAATATGTAATGAAAATTATGAAATTGCAGATAAAAAATTATTCATTGAGATCACAGATGAATATAAACCTTTTGAAACTTTGTGTTACTAGATCAAAACTTTCCAAAATATACAAATTTATTGATTTCATAAATTATACAATTAAGAAACCAATCTTTAAATTCATTTGACAAAACTCAAAAAAGTTATAAGTATTGTCATTTACTTGAAATCACTTTTCGAGAAGCCATAGAAAAGATCTCTAAAAAATTAATGTCAGCCTTAAGATTTGAAACCATAATAACTAGATGAGCCTTATATTTGTTAACATTGCCTTTTAAAAGCAATATAACAAAATGTAAAATATCTTCATTGTTTGTTGTTTCAACACATTCTTTATGACATTTATTTTTTCTTTTAAGAGATAAGACTTTGTTTAACTGAAGAGAATATACTCTTTTTATCAAACTTTAATCTTTATAATCATATTTCTCCTATCTCTTCTACTTACTTTAATCACATTTTTAACGATGTTGAGCTTGTTTTACTAAAATGAGGAGAATCTTTATTCTTTGCTAATATTGTTATAAAGAGAAAATAACTAAATTTCTCTTAAATACAACATTCTTTACTTTATATATCTTCCCCCCAAACTCAACATCCTTAAGAAACTTTAAGATCTCATCTATATTAACTTTAAGTGGGAACTAACTTTAGAAATTATATATCTTGAAAGACTAGTGTATCTAGAGTGACAACTAAAAACCTTAAATCCAAGTCTCGTAAAACCTTGAATTGTAAGTGATTTTAGTTGTTTCTTTATTTGGTACACCACTTAAACTTTTTTATAACAAATTTGAGTGCTTTCTCCAAATAGACTGAGGGTAAGGAAGAATGATTTGTCATATTTCTTACCACATCTTTTTGAGCTTTGAATCATTTTATAAGCAACATACATCTCAGGTTTGTCTGAAAATATATATTACTTATTAGCTCTATAAATCCTTAAAGGAGTTAGCAAATGGCTTAGACCTTATCTTTTCAATCCATCATATTTCCTAACGATTTCATTCACTATGAATTAATATATGATGACTTTTAAGATATCAAGGAATAAAGACTTCTTCTGTATCAAATAGCGGTGCCCTTAATGAGAGTAAATTTGATTTCTTATAACTTTATGCAATGTTGTTAAACATTTAAAGAAGCCATATTGAATAGGCTATAAATTGATGTTCTAAAATACTAAAACTCTCAATAGCACCTAATTTGACAATTCCAGTTATGTCCCCTTAATCATTCCTAATACAGACTTGAATGTCTGTTTAATCTTGAGAACCAACAAGCAACGAATAGAAATACCAAAGTTTATTCAACACATAATATAAGTTTTCATATGCAAGTCTAGCTTGTTAAATACCCTAAGTGAGAAGCCAAATTTTATTTATACCTCATGTGGTAATGTATTTGGAACATTTTTTTGTTTTTTCTTATATATGTTCAAATTTCCTAAAAATATCAAGAGAAGTCCTAAGCTTGATTCTTTTGTGGTTTAGGCGAACATATGTTCCAAATAAACCTTAGTACCAACTTTAATTTCTTTCTTTAAGGAAATAAACAATTAATGAGTACAATTTTATCTTTTCTTACTTAACCCATTTTCCTTGAAACATTAGTTATAAGTATCATAACCCACTACATACCTACTGTATAATATCTCAAATGGTATCAAATGCACAAGTAAATCCTTGAATATTTTAAATTTTGTGCATTAGATCCTTTAGTGTACTCATTAGTGTTCCTTTATTCTTTATTAAGAAATAGTAAACAAAAATTTAAAGTCTATTCCTTTTGTACTTTTCAAAACAATTCTTAAGGAACTTTCCTAATTATTTCCTCATTAAACATAATCCCCTTGAATGTTGCAAAACACCGTCATAATACTTATGTAATTAAGGTTACTCTGACTTTTCAAGATCCCAATTAAACCTTAGAGGGATATTGATTTGCAAAAGTTGAAGTGTTTCCTTTCTTTATCAAAAATTCATGCAAACTTGAATAGAACTTATTCTTAAATACACAGTAAGGCAATTAAATAATATTTAACAATAACTAATTCAATAATAAAACATGCTCAAAATTAACCTTAAGTATTTATAAAAATACTTTATAACTAAACTCAATGAGGACAACAAGATACCTAACACAATATTGATAGCCTTCCTTTCGGCCGACAATATCAACTTGCAAGTGGTACTCTCCATGTGGTAATCAAACATTGATAATCAATCATGTCAAGTGAAAGCCTTCCTTTGGGCCGGCAATCACTCACGTGGCATAACTTTATATTATCCATG
Organism: Momordica charantia; assembly: GCF_001995035.1. The sequence continues at coordinate 811,510 of NW_019104577.1, forward strand.
TTTATAACCATCTAACTATATGTGGACCTGTTATTTGGCCAAACTGAAGTCTTCCATTGGGCCGACTACAGAGTGCATAAATACATAGATCTACAAACGTCTGATAATTTTGAAAGATATCAATATCAGAAATCAGAGGCTACTTTGGCAGCATGATTCATCAAATTAACACCAACCGAAAGGATCAGACAATTATGCAACATATATAACTTTAATTATTATTAATTTTATCTTTATGAAAATAAAACTACCAAAATTATTTCAAAATTAATAATAATATCTTTATATGCATAATTTAATAATTGGGAAAAGTCCTCTAAACAATTTATTAAATCTAGAAAAAAATAAAACTGGATTTTCCCAAAAGGAATATTATTGATATTATAACTCATCAACAATTAAACATAGGCTATAGAGCACTAATTGCAGCACAATAATCTAATATCAATAATTAATTCCATAATTGTAAGTGTATTTGTTATTTGGCCAAATTGTGACTTTCCTTTGGACCGATCACAATTCGCATAAACAACAATACTCAAATCTCACAAAATTATTACTTAATTATTATTAATTGTTTCCATATGAAAATAAAATACCTAAGTTATTTTTAACAATTAACAATAATATTTCTAAATCAAAACATTCATAGAAATTTAAAAACTGTGCAAAGTATTGATCAAATTGTTAATTTATTCACCATAATCAACAATCTTTAATGAGCACAACATAAAAGAAAAATTAATCGACCTTCATATTTAAATTCGCCCAGAATATTCAAAACATAATATAAATTGATAACTAAAAAAATAATTATTAAAAATTAAATAAATAGTCACAAAACAAAGAACATCTGTAAGTTTGCGTACTACAACATTTAAAAAATAGTTGGTGCTAGGGCATTGTCTCCATGCACCAGCTGTTATCTTCAAACGACACCTTATTGGAGTGCTGCAATTTCTTTAATTTTTCTTTTAATGAAAACTAAAGATTCACCATCACAACTGATTTTTTAATTAAAAAAATATTAAACTTTATCAAATTAGTCAAGGATAAATTCAAACAATTTTCAACCAATTAAAAATTTTAATCATGTGAAAATTGTTCAAACATCTTATCAATCCAAATAATTTTGAGGCATTAGGGTTTCCACACATGGTGCATGGATAATGGAACATATGGGGTTATGAATAAAAAACACATAGAGGACATATGAAGCATGGATTATGAGACACCTCAAGATTGGACACTAAGCAATGGTTAGTGGGCATCTATTTAATTTAAAAGTTCATAATACTCCCCCTTAGATGCCCATTGTATATATGAAATATGCCTCGTTAAAACCTTACTAGGGAAAAAACCAGTGGGAAAAAATCCTAGTGAAGGAAAAAGAGTACATATTTCATATAATATGATAAACCCAAAATAATACAATATATTTAACTCCCCCTCATGGAAACATCACTTGAGATCTCTAAGTCGTCGTATTCCAATGTCGCGCACCAATGTTTCAAAGGTTGTTGTAGGTAATGTCTTTGTGAATATATCTGCCAAGTTATCTTTCGAACAAATTTGTTGAATAGTGATAGTACCATTCTTTTCAAGATCATGAGTATAAAATTTTTTTGGTGAAATATGTTTTGTTCTATCTCCTTTAATATATCCTCCTTTGATTTGAGCTATACATGCTGTGTTATCTTCGTAAAGTATCGTTGGAAGATTTTTACTAGATGATAGGCCACATGTTTCACGAATGTGTTGAGTCATTGATCTTAACCATACACATTCTCAACTAGCTTCATGAATTGCAAAAATTTCAGCATGATTTGAGGAAGAGACTGTTATGGTTTGTTTTACTGATCGCCATGATATAGCAGTTCCTCCACATGTGAACAAATAACCAGTTTGAGATCTAGTTTTGTGTGGATCAGATAAATATCCAGAATCTGCGTATCCAACTAGATCGAAATTTGATTTGTTTGAATAAAACAAACTCATATCAATCGTTCCTCGAAGATAGCGAAATATATGCTTAATCCCATTCCAATGTGTTTTTGTAGGATAAGCACTATATCTAGCTAATAAATTAACTGAAAATGCTATATCTGATCTTGTGTTATTAGCCAGATACATAAGTGCACCAATTGCACCAAGATATGGTATTTCAGGACCAAGAAGCTCTTCATTATCTTCTCGAGGTCTAAATATATCTTTTTTCACATCAAGTGAGCGAACTTCCATTGGAATATTTAATGGGT
>NW_019104577.1:817973-835687 GCF_001995035.1 Momordica charantia
AACAAACTTCTTCTCTCTCCTCATGCATGGCCAATTACTTAATGGGATTGTTAGTGTTTTTTGGTCTTCCTAACTAACTTAATTACTACATGTGTGTCTTGGGTGGAAGGTGGGTTATATTGCCTAATCATGGTTATGAGTTAAGTAAAACTTTCTATATTCCCCCAATTAAGTTAATTTAATTAAGGTAGAAAAGTAAAGAGTAAAATAAAGGTAATATGGGGCTTTACTTGGCTAATTACCTTAAAATAAAACTTTGGATAAAATGTATGAAACTTTATAAATACTCAAATAATGCTACCATTACAATTACCATATTTCACAACATTTATCTAATTACTAAAGTAGTATTGTTAATTTTGTTACTTAAATACAATTATAATCTCGCTAATCTTATTAATCTCTTATGCATATTTATTTTTGATTAACATACATAATTAATTAAACATTGATAAGATGAATCACTAAATTTTGTTGTAAATTTCTTTTTAATAAGTAAATAAAATTAACTTGAGCTTAATTAGTTAGAGTATTAGAAGCCTACAATTATTAACTAGGATTGATTAAAGTTTATTGGCATAAAGCTAATTAGATTTGACTAGCTTACCTAAAACAAAAAATAATAATAATAATATAATGTCATGACAATACTGTTAAAGGTAATGCAGGGCATTACACTTCTCATCATTATGAACCCAGGATGACCTAATCGGTCATGCCAAATGGTAAATATATTTGGAGTTATGAACTTCAAGTTCGTAGTTGCATATGCTTCCATTACTCATATATGAGTATAATATAATCAGAAGATCAAGCAGACAACTTTTCAAATATACGTTTGTTATGTGAGACAATAGATATAATATAGAGATATTCTATATTATTCTTGTTATCAGTCTCAATATGATAACCATTGCAACGTATATCTTTAAAACTTAGTAGATTTCTCTTTGATTGACTAGAGAACAATGCATTGTCAATTGTAAATTTTGTTCCTCTAGGCAAAATTATGTCTGCTTTTCCAAAACCTTCAATCAAGTTTGCAGAACTTGATATAGTATTGACTTTTGCTTTCAGCATTGTCAATTTAGAAAAATATTGTCTACTTTTCAGTATTGTGTGCGTAGTTGCACTGTCTACCAGACATAAATCACCATTGCTCATTTTCGAGTCATCCAATATATGAAAACGTTCCATGCTTCTTCATTAAACAAAATAATTACAATAAGAAGAAGGAAGAAGAAGAAGAAAAAAAACTTGAAATACAAAACATACATAAAAGATATAAAAAAACATTAGTTCTTAATATTCTCAAAATCAAAAGAAGCACTTGTTATTCCATCCATTGTGCTCAATGTGCCAATTTGTTCTCCAGGAGATTCAAGAAAGTCAGCCACATCCAAACTTGTAATATTGGCAGCGTCAAAGATATCACCATCCTGGTAAGCAAGATTTGCTTCCACATTATTTCCTTTTTATTTCAAGGAAGCTTGATAAAGATCCACTAAGTGTTACGGTGTACGATAAATATGTGCCCAATGCCCAGTCATACCGCATCAGAAGCACTTATTTTCAACACTTCTGGAATTCTGATCTTGTGGAGCTTTTCCTTTATGATCAACATTTTGTGTGGTTATTTTAAAATTTGGACGATTATAACGCCCACCACGAAATGAAAAATTATTTCTTCATCTGCCACGGTCACGCCCTCGACCACGACCTCGACCTCGACCACGATTATTGAAATTTACAGCATTAGCCTCTGGGAATTGCGTTGCTCCCGTTGGTCGAGATTCATGATTTTTCATCAATAGCTCATTATTTTGCTCAGCAACCAAAAGGCATGATATGAGCTCAGAATATTTCTTAAAACCTTTATCTCGATATTGTTGTTGCAAGAGTATATTCGAGACATGAAAGGTTGAGTATGTCTTTTCTAGCATATCACTATCAGTAATTTTTTCTCCACATAACTTCAATTTCGAACTGATTTTGAATAGTGCAGAATTATAATCACTTGCTGATTTGAAGTCTTGGAGCCTCAAATGCATCCATTCATAACGAGCTTTAGGAAGAATAACTATTTTTTGATGATCATATCTTTCTTTCAAATTTTGCCACAAGGCAAGGGGGTCTTTTATTGTCAGATACTTCATTTTCAACCCCTCGTGAAGATGGTGACGAAGGAAAATCATGGCTTTTGCCTTTTCCTAACTTGTGGTTGTATTTCTTTCTTTGATGGTTTCTCCCAGGTTCATGGCATTAAGATGGATTTCAGCATCTAGTACCCATGACAAATAATTATTGTCATTGATATCAAGAGCGGGAAATTCTAATTTGGTCAAATTTGTCATGGTAACACTATCACAAAAAAATACTCAAATTAGGGATTTAACATATAAAAACAAGATATTACTTGAAAAACAAAAATTAAATTACCTACCTTCGGAACCTACCTTGAACAGGGGAAATGACAGAGGCTCGTGCTGATAACGTGTTGTAAAATTGAGGAACGAAACGAGGCAACGTCGGGGAAATAAAATAAACAAAACAATTCAAATAATAAAAAAAATTCAAAATTCAAAATGACATTTCCCACCAATTTTCTCACTAATTTCTCACCACTAATTTCTCACTAATTCTCACTAACTATGAGCACCACATTGACCTTATTTATAGGTCATGGATAAGCATGTGGTGTGATTTACATGACATTAATAATGTCTAAAATTGAGACATATGGGGCATTAGGATTTCCACACATGGTGCATGGATAATGAAACATATGGGGTTATGAATAAAAAATACATAGAGGACATATGGAGCATGGATTATGAGACAGCTCAAGATTGGACACTAAGCAAGGGTTAGTGGGCATCTATTTAATTTTAAAATTCATAACAAATAACTTTTTGTTTAAATAAATAAGTTATTAAAAGAACAATGAACTTAACTCTTAAAGATCCAGTAATCATCCATGCAAAACTTGCTCTGATACAACTTGATGGAAATTTTAAACAAATCCTAATTCATGATTATTGTAAAATAAAAGCCATAAAATTCAAGAACAATCAAGGTCAAGGATCTAAGCATGTAAGAAAACCAAAATCTATAAAGAGATTAGAATTACCTGAAACCATTAGATAGATTGACCACGATCTGCAAGAAATTGTAGTTTGTGGTTTTCCTCAACTATGCAACCCAGACCAAATATGGGCAATACTCTATGTTTGATGGGGAACAGGAGACTCAAGAAGCATAGTGTATTGGGGACCATAACCATATATTTATAGGTTAATCCTAGGGTTTCCCATAATCCCCTAGGATTAATGGGCTGGTTTATACTCAGCAAGCCACACCACTAAATAGGAAGTCATGGGCACATAATTAAGATCACTTGTATGCCCATTAAATAGCCCAAATATAATTGCTCTTTAATTTGTTACCCACATATGAATTAATTATTAAATTAATTCCAACAATTTGGCCTCTACTTTAGTACACTCTTAACCGTATATCACTGACTTGGTTGGTTGGGGTCTCTTTTGATTTAGCGGGGCTGGGAACTGGAGGCTTTTCTACTAGAGGAGGGGGAGTTTCGGGTGGAACTTGCAAGAGGACAGGGCTGGCAACATGGGGGATTATCTTAGGGTTGGGCTCTAAAGGCGGAGGCGGTGGCAACTCCAAATCGAGTAGCGTCTGCTCTGAGCTCGTCGAAGTTCAAGGCGTCGAACTTCATAAACTCGAAGCTTTAGGAGGTGGAATGGTTTCGTGCGCCTCCTCGAACTCGATGTTGGAACGCTCACTCTCCGAGAGTTGGACCTCCAGGGTCCTTTTCCGATTAGCTTTGTGCTTGATACGCGGCATGGTGATGGGGGAGAATTTTAGGGTTTTGCTTAAGCGAAGGGAAGAGAGAGCTTAAGGAATTTAAGAGTAGGGGAAGGTTTTGGTGATGCGGGAAGTTGAACAAGGAAAGAATGAGAGGAGAATGTGGAGAACGTGGGTTGTGAAATGGGTGGGTCAAATAAATAAGGAATGAATCCGTCCCACGATTTTTTTTTTCATTTTGAAAATTTTCTCCAATAATCATTAATGCTCAAATCCTTTCGAAATTTGTTTGTCCTTCCAATAATTAAAATGATTACCCACCTTCCTCTCCCAAATTAATTTTCGTCGTTCTCCCTTAATGAGGTCCTACATGACTGCCACGCCCTCTATTTAGGCTTTAAAGCTCTCACCTGCCCTCTCTCTTATCTCTTTGCCTGCGTCACCCATCCTATCAAAGTTGCCTTGCACTTTCTTTTGCAAACGGCTCGGCTTGTCTGATTTAATTTTCCCCCAAAAGAAAAGATTTAAAAATCAAACTAAAGCTAAGCAAAATATTCGGAAGCAAGAAAACTAAGGAAATACACAAAAGTAAATGCTAGAGCAATAAAAGGATTTGGCAAAGTATCCTGCTCTAACTATTTTTTCTTGTGTTATGGTCATTCTGCTGCAAACTGGTGAGCTCCAGCATCACTCACCACGTGCTCTCCATAATAGTGCTTCAGCCTCTGACCATTAACAGTGAATTTTCTTCCTGAATCAGCCTTTTGCACTTTGATAGCTCCATGGGGAAACACATGCGAGACCAAAAAGGGTCCAGACCATCTAGATTTTAAATCCTGGAAAGAGTTTCAATCTTGAATTGTACAAAAAGACTTGTTGTCCCTTTCCGAAATGTCTGGGTTGGATTTTTTCGTCATGCCATCGCTTGGTCTTTTCCTTATAGATTTTTGCATTCTCATATGCACTCACCTAAACTCCTCAAGCTCCAACATTTGTAAGTGACCCAGATCTCCTACTACAGCATAGTCCAAGTTGAGCTTCTTTAAGGCCTAGAACGCCTTATGCTCTAGCTCCAACAGAAGATGGCATGGTTTTCCAAAGATCAACTTATAAGGAGAGGTACCCAACGGGGTTTTAAATGTTGTACAATAGGCCCATAAGCATAATCAAGTTTCATTGCCCAATCTCTCTTGTTGGTGTGACTACCTTCTTTAGGATACTCTTTATCTCCCTATTGGATATCTCGACTTGACCATTTGATTGGGGGTGATATGTTGTGGAAACTTTATGCCTGATGTTGTATTTCGCCAGTAATGATGCTACGGCTTTGTTGATGAAGTGGGAGTCCTCGTCGTTGATTACTACTCTCAGTGTACCAAACCGTGTGAAAATATTTTTATGCAGGAACTGAAGGGATCAAATCCCGCAACGGAAGCGCGTGAATGCATGTGCTTTGATCTTGTCTTGGAAATACAATAAAGAAAAGACATAAGCATTATAAAACAGAAGAGTGAAGCCTTTGAAGACACTTATTTAATGTATACACCAACGCCACCAAAAAGCCTTCCTAGCTATCTTCTGGATGTTAAGAACTCGGTTTGTGGGAACCGTCCTAAAATTGAGAGGGAGATCGAGAGATTGAGAGAGCGATTTCTCGTTAGAGTTTTGGGAAACTTATTCAAGCAAACAAAAAACAAGAGGAGAACCTCCCTTTTATGAGGGAGGAAGAGTGAGGGAGAAGTCACCACTTCCCCACTCACCACCTCCCCACATCCCACCATTAATAGTCGATGTGAGAGGTTTTTCCTCCTTTTTTTTCTTTTTTTCTTTTATTTAATTTAATTAAAACAATTTTAATTAAATTAGTAATTAGTTTAATCTATTTTAATTAATTATAAGAGAATTATTAATTTAATCTAATTTAATTTAACCAAATTAACACATCCCATTAATTTAATTAAATCATATTTGATTAAATTAAACTTAAATTAATCAATCATATTAGAATTAAATTCTAATATCCATCTCTCTAATAATTTTGAATTTAATTTAAAATCATAATGTATCAACATACATTATATTAATTGCATCTCATACAATTAACTTTAATTCCCTTTGACAAATTTGAATAATTCAAATTCTTTTCAAGATTAAATATTATTAACTATCATTTACGAGCTAGCAAGGGTACCTAATGGACCTACAGATCGGAAGCTCCAACAATATAAGATTAATTGATTAAACTTATTAACCATATTAATCAATATTCGTTAACTGTTGGTCACTCCACTAAAGACCCACAACTGCACTCTTCTCACTGTAGAATATTTTGTGTCCATGGATTTTGACCATTATCAGTAAGCCAATCGTTCACGAGTGTTTGTAACCACAGCTGGGTCAAATTAAGCCAAAGTATTAATTGGAAGGGACTTCAGCTCATAATTCATTTTCTATATCTATTAAGATTTTCTCAGGCTAAAATAGACACATATTAACAATAATTTGCTCAAAACTTCCCCAATAATGACTAGAATAACTTTCTTTTGGAGAGTTATCACACCCCAAACTTAAACTCTTGCTTGTCCTCAAGCAAGACTACACTTTGCACCCCACAAGACAGCATTGAGAATGCAATGCATCACATATTGCACTTAGCTTTACTTACTTGGTTCACGCACAATGCACACACAATTGAGAGCTCATTCATCCTGCTTCCACCTTGGACAACGAAAAAGAGTAGCTAAGATCTTGCTCTAACACTTAGCTCTACTTTAGTAAGATATGCACAATGTATATATCAATAGATATACATATAATTACTTGTGAGTTGATGGTGAGTTGTGGTCTGCACTTCATTTATGAGGTCAATGTCAGTATTTACAGTGGTTCGTGTCCCACTTCCTTTTATTCGTTGATGGTGAATTGTAGTCTACACTGGAGTCGCATTTTTATTTATTGGGTAATGTCAGTTTCTATAGTAGTCTGTACTTCCATTTCTGAGGTAATGTTGGTATCTGCAGTGGTCTGCATTAGGAGTAGCACTTCCAATTCGAAGTCAATGTCAATATCTACAGTGGTATGCACTAGTGTTGCATTTTCATTTTTGGATAAATGTCAAAGGAAATACCTATAATGTCTTTCACAACTAACTTGTTCATGCAGAAGCCAAGCAAATCTGAATAAGACTAACCCTAGTCCATGCCAAAGCTAAGGGTAGTAGATACCATGGAGACTTTGCAATCATGACAATGCCTAATGTGTAGGAAGCAACAGATACTAAAACAGTTTTGCATGCTTTCACATTAAAAGTAGTGGCATGAGTGATTTGTTTTGGTATCAACAATACGATTAGTGTAGAATTCAATATTGTCGAGGGGAGAGCTTGGAATGATGAGACTTAATCTATCGTTGTAGCAAAGAGCTTGGAAGAATGAGGTATCAGCAACCATGAGCAATATTTGATACAATTGGTCATTTAATTGATCGTTGCAGAGGGAAAGCTATGAGAGATCACCTTGAGACTAAAATTTAAATGGTGGAGATATAAAATCAAATCAATTAAATCCCTTAAATATGAGAAACAAATCTATGTTAGGTGGTTTCAAATGAGAAGGGAGAAAAATATATTTAAGGGCAAAGTTGGAAAATCATCAAATTTTTAAATCTCCTAAAATGTAGTTTAGTTCTTTGTGCAAAATGTGATACTATTGGCCATTTTTTAAAACAGGTGTCCCATTTTAGTCATTCACCTAAATTATCCAAATTCTTACTTCAAGTAGAGTGCCGCAATGAGGCAGCATTGATGAAAGATCATTGCCGCACATACTTTTTTTTTTATAATCAAAATCAAGGATTCACAAAGATAGTTAATAAGAAATTTCTGAGTCAAATTTTATGAAACCAATCATACAACAATTTTCAATAATTAATCATTTTAAATTATACAAAATTGTTTAATATTCTATCAATCCAAATAATTACAATAGCATGTTGTTTAAAGGTTCTTAAAAGAATAACATGCTTAAAAGTAATTCTCAAAGATATAGTAATCATCCATGTAAACTAGGCTCTGATACCACTCTTTGGAAAATTTAAATAAATCCATTTTTATGATTATTCTAGAATAAGAGCCATATAATTCAAGAATAATCAAGACAATTGATCTAAGCATGGAAGAAAACAGAAATCTATAAAGATATTAGAATTACCTAGAACCATTAGATAGATTAACCATGATCTGCTAGAAGTTGTGGTTTGTTATCTTCCTCAACTATGCAACTTGGACCAAAATGGGCAATACCCTTTGTCGGAACAGGATGTTCAAGTAGCATAGTATATTGGAGACCATAACCATATATTTATATGTTAATCCTAGGGTTTTCCATAATCCCCTAAGATTAATGCTCAAGATCAGTTATATACACATTAAATAGCCCAAATATAATTGCTCTTTAATTTGTTACCCACATGAATTAACTCTTAAATTAATGGGGCAATTGCAGGAATAGCTAAAATTAATAACGCGTTTTAAAAAATGTCCAAACCTATGAAATATTGCAATAATGGCTAATTGATTTTTTTCGTTAAATTCTAAAATATTTTGTAGACAAAAATAGGCTTGTAACCAATTAAGTATATACGCATCATTTTAGGGATTTAGGATTTTTAACTAATAGCAAAAATAACGGACTTTCATTTTAGGAAATCAATTCTATCTAATTAAATGAATGAAATTTAAATAATTAACTTAAATCTAATATAAAATTGATAATTAGAATTTGAGAGTTTGATTTAAGAAAAAGTTATTAAAAATGTGTTTCCCCTCTAAAATTCCAAAATAAGGAGATAAATAAGATTATTACTAGGTAAATGATAAAATTTACTTCTAACCTTTGACTTGAGTTAGAGAAGTTAGGGTTTTAGGAGTCCCACCTTCTTCCTACCTTTTGGTCTCACGCAACTTCATGCGTCCCACAGCCATCGTCTTCCTCACGAAGTAGATCCGCAAGCCGCCATCCCGCCACTCACCTTCAAGGCCACCATCTCGTTTTGCTGCTCACCTCATGAAGCAGATCCGTGCGCCGCTCGCCTTCACGCTGCCGTCCACGAACCAAAACCAGACCCGTCGCCGCCGCACCCAACTGCTGCCACCCTCCCCGTTGGCCGCAACACGTACCATATCTGCTTGATGCACCACGTCCCAAACTAGATCTACCGTCCCGTCGCTCGACCAGATTCGCCCAAGGCCGATATGATCCGCTGACCGCCCAAGACCAGATCCACCTACCATCGCTTTGATATGTTTCCGATCTGCCTCCCAACTTCCATCTTCTAGCAACTGTTCGAGAAAGGTAAGACCCTTTGTTCAGATTTTACGTATTTTATGGGTATTTAAAAAGATATTTTTGGTTTTCCTATATTTTAAGGTATTTAAAAAAATACAAGTGTGTGACCGACATGTGTCTTTTGTTTATAATTAGATCTGAGAACTATATATCTACAACTGCAACAGACTTACTATATTTATATAGTTTAAATTCTAAATAGAATCTATAGATATGGTAAAAGTTAGAAGAGGAACATCTCAACAATGACTAAAAGCTACTGGTATAACAGGACACATTCAAAGGAATCGTGCAAAATCAACTTAGAAAGTGAAAAAGATGTATAGATGCAGTAGTTTATATATTTCTTGTTTGATAATTTTTACATTAATATTTACAAATTAGATTCACTGAGCTAATTGTACTCGTATATTTCAGGAAAATGAAAGGGTCTCAAGATAGTTGAGGAAGAACGTGTTAGTGAGGTAATTATTGGTATATACCTGTATTGACATTCTACTTATGATATTTGAGTTGTATAGTTGTATATACATGTATTGACTTTCTTATTTTGTTAATTCTTGAATTGGTATATACATGTATTGACATAATTGAGTTTCATGGTGATATATACGTGTATTGAATTCTAATTTTGATTTTTCTTTAATTGGTATATACGTTTATTGACCTTTTAATTTTGATAAATTTTCTAATGTTTTAAATGACGATACAAAGTCTAATGAAGAGAATAAAAGAGTGAATAATGAATCCACCGATGAACATAAGAAAAATAACTCATCGTCAAAAGAAGTTTAAGAAACTGAATATGATGACAATACACGCCCAAAGACTACAAATTTAAGAGGCATCACCTATTTTCCTAATCGTTTTGATTTATGGGTTGTTAGTCTTTAATTTTTTAATTTACTTTTGTTGTAGATGATTTATTAAATGATAAAGAAATAGGAGAACAAGCATACAAATAACCTATGACAGCATATACTCCTTAGTGGTTAGGTATATATACTAATTGATGCAAATATGTATATATAGATTAAAGAAGATACAGTAGAACAATTGCAGAACGATGAGATGAGAGATGAATCGTTGTACACAAATCATTTAAATTAACTAAAATACAAAACAAAGTAATTAAAATAATTAACTTGAAATCCCTTGAATGTAGGAAAATCATTTTGAATTCAAAACAAAGTTTGTTAGGTGGTTGAATATAAGAAAAAACCAAAAACACATAGAAAAGGGTATTGTTGGAAAACTATGTTCTTTTGTAAAACTCCTAAAATACCCTTTAGCCATTTGCGCAAAATTTAAACATCTTTTAAAACGGGTGGCAAAATTTAGCCATCCACTTAAATTTTCCTAAATTAATTCCAACAGGCCCAATTTAAAAAATTAATATCTATATCCAATCCAATTGATTGAAGGGTTGGGTTGGGTCGGGCCGGCCGAATGTTTACTTTGGATCAGCTAAAGATTGGGCTTGGGCTAGGCTTTGGCCTTTGGGGCCGATGATGAGGCTAAGTAGAGGCCTCTACAACCGATGCGACACCAAAAAAGAATAAGAGCAGCCTTGGTGGGGAAGCAAACGATGGTTTGACGATTACACATGAAAAGGGTCCAAGGAAAATAGATGAGGGTTTGAAGAGAGAGAATATAGAGTTTTAGGGGAAGAAAATAGGTTTCAAGAGGAAGAGAATATGGTTTTTAAGTTTAATCATGCTCAACAAATACTTGATTTTATCAAATAAATAAACTATTAAATTTTAGTAATTATTAGATAAACCACTGACAAACTAACTTTTATTATCAATTAAATTACTATTCATAATTATGATTGAACCTTATCATCGAGTCCAAAGTCCAAAGGAAGGCTCTAGGTATGTCCATTTTATCCGTGGAGGTCGATCTTGACGCTTAAATGGGGTGGGAAATCCTCGAGTAGATTTCCCACGAGGTGAGGAATGGGAGAAAAATTTTCCCCACCACCTAAATAGAAACGGAGATGGGAATACATTCCCTTCCCCATTTCCCGTTTTTCGCCCCGCATCATTTTTTAATATTTATATATATACACACACTAAAATAATGCTATTATCCTCTTTATATATACATATATTTTTTAAAAAACATTTATTCTTCTCTACCCACCCAACCAATATATATATTAGGAAGAATTATACCTTGTAAACGAGGTTTTATCTTTAGAAATTAAACAATTAGATAAAATTTTCTTTATGAAGGAAAATTTCCCGCAAGAAACTCGATCCCCACGAATTTCTAGCAATGAATCTCTACCTCGATCCTCACAAAATTTCGTGGAGAATTTCGCGTGGGTGGATGTTGCATGTCCACAACCGATGTGAATACAAGTGCAAGTGTACATTATTCTAGCCGATTGTAGTATAAACAAGATTGAAATCCACAGGGACTAAGGATATTACTCTAAGCGTGCACTTAAGAATACCAAAAAAATGCAAATAAAAGATAATTAGTGTTTGTAGAATTATAACTAAGTAAATAAAACACAGAAAGAAATTCGAAGAGAGAAATAATGTAATAACAGATGTTGGGGTAAAGAAATGTTGTAGCAAAACGAATAGAACGAGGAAATAGATAACGATACGAGTATGGGGGGATCACTATATGCTTTTGCTCGCTTACAGAAGATGCTCTAGCATAGAATTGCATGCTAATGCTCAAACTGACGTGGTTCCTTTCCGAGACACCAAAAAAATATTAATATCTACAACATCCATTGCTAAATACCCAAGCATAAAAACACTTTGTAAGCATGGTGAGACGGACCTTACCCTAAGCATCCACAAATTTACTATAAAAAAAAAGTAACTAACCACAAAGAGAGCCAAATACGCTACCTATATATCGTTCCAAGTCATTCAAGAAGAGCAAACAAACTGATAAATGTGGCCAGCATAAATCAGTAAGATGAAAATATTATATCAACTACTCTATTTAACAACAGTAAAAATATGCTAGAAAGCCTCTGTTCACAAGCTACAGCGAAGGATCCCCTCGAAAATGGGGTTTAGTTCATGAGAAATGGAGAGAATACAATGGGTAAAGAGAGATACAACTCATTTGGTGAAAAAGCTTGAGAAATCCTCTGAAACCTCCAGCTCAGTGATAAACCAGCAGTTTCAGCCTCTTCCGGTCGGCTTCTTCACCAAATTGGGGCAGCTTTCTTTGTCTTCAGTACGTTTTGGGAATAATTTCTCTACTAAGGATCTTTTCCCCCTTGGGGATTGATGATGAGACAGCCTTCATCTCGTTGCTTTTATAGCTCTCCCGAAAATTATGGCAAAACTTAGTAAAACGCACGTTGTACGGACATAAGTAGAAATCCCATGTGTTACTGCTCTGTCCAGGAATTTCTACAGAAAGCGATGCTCCAGCATCGACATGCTCTAACTTGGTAACGATCCAGCATTTCTCCTCTAATTCTGCTGCTCCACAACAAATTTTCCAGATTTGCACAATTAAGCCAAAATAGGGAAATAAACAAGAACTTGCATAAATTCAACAACATGAGGTTTTATAACGTGGTAATCATCTTTTTCACTCAATTCCTCACTTAAGCATGCGATTTAGACAAAGATCCTCACATTAAAGCACAAATTAACCCAAATCATTAATAAAATAACTTTATTTTGGAGAGTTATCAGTGGATAATTAAATGCAGGGTGGGGATGGGGATGCAAAAGCTTTTCACATTCTCCGCCTTGCCCCGTGAATATCCCTAGTCCGCCCTTGCCCAACCCAAGACTGATCCAAGCCCGACCCAGTGTCAAGGTTTGATTGGTCTGGCCAAGCCCGACACTTCCATAAATTGCATTGGATATGAATATTTGTTTTTTAAATTGGGTTAGCTCATGGTCCATAAATTGCATTGGATATGAATATTTGTTTTTTAAATTGGGTTAGCTCATGGGCCAAATTGTTTGATCAATTTTAGTTAGTTCAACTATGTCAACAAACATCAGGCTAAATGCCAAATCTATTATTAGATGGTCATCCAAGATAATATTGAAATCCTTAATTAAAGCAGTTAGCGTCTCGTGCACAAGTGCGTGGAGTCACATTACATATCGGTAACAAGTTGTTTAGGGTTGAATTGAGAGAGGTCAACCATATTAGAACCCCTTGGTACAAAGGACTGGAGGACTTTCATGTCCCAATCATGGTAACTTGTATTGTGACTATGATATATGCGAGATACATCCGGACAAGAAAAATCCATAAAGTAAGTTGTACCATTGGCAGATTTTTGGTCATGCAAGTAGATTTGGAAACGCGAAGTTTAAGTGAAATATCATATATAGAGGCTTCATGTAGCCTTGGAATTAGGAAATGTGTTCGCCTCATTACGATGTCATCTATTACAGCTCGATGCTAATCGTAAATTAGAGTCACTTCACCTCTGCTTACTCTTTACATGGAGGCTTCTACAACCGACTCAACGCCAAAAAGAACAAGAACTGCCTTGGTGAGGATGGAAACAACAGTCTGACAGCTACACATGAAGAGGCTTCGAGAGAAAGAGACGAGGGTTTGAAGAGGAAGAGAAAATGATTTTAGGAAAAGAAAGGAGGTTTCAAAAGTAAAGGAGGAGGGTTTTTTAGTTCATCATGCTCAATAAGAAATCTTATTTTATCAACTAAATCAACTTTTAATTCGGAAAGAATCGAAGACCAATCCATTTAGTATGAGAGGTCGGTTCATGGGCTATTATTAATCTAAACCACTAACTAACTAATTTATATTATTATTAAACTACTATTTATAATTATCATTCAACCTTATCATCAGGCCCAAAGTCCAAAGATTGGCCCAAGTCTAACCTAGGCCTAATCCAAGTTCGGTCGAAGGTCAACGTTTGTTCGACCTAACCAAGCCAACCTTTCCATAAATTTGATTAGATATAATTTTTATCAATTGGGCTGACCCATGGGCCGACTTATTTTAGCTATTTGAGACAATAAAACAGCCTCAACAAACCCAGGCTAAAAGCCGAATCAATTATAGATGAGTCATCCAAAATGATATTGAAATCCTTAAGTTGAGCAGTTAACATTTCACACATAAGTGTGCGGAGACACGAGGCAGCTCAGTAAAAAGTTGTTTAGGGCTAAATTAAGGGACGAAAGTCATTAGAACTTCTTATACAAAAGACGGAAGGATTTTCTCGTTTCAATTATGGGAAATGGTTTTGTGAGTATGACATAGACAGATACATCGTGTGAGAAAACACGTAAAGTTAGTTATACCACCTATAGATTTTTTTTGTCATGCAAGTAGGTTTTGAAAATGAGACGTTTAAGAAAAATTTTATATACAGAGGCTTTTTGCAGCCCTAGAGTTAGGAAATGCATTCCTCGTGTAACGATATCGTACATTACACCTCAACACCATTGTAAATTAGAGCTACTTCATCTTTCTGATCATGGAGGCCTCTACATCTGACACGATGTCGAAAATAACAAAAGTAGCCTTTGTGAGAAGGATCGACAATCCAGCAGTTACACCTGAAGACGGTTTGAGGGAAAGAGATGATGGTTTGAAATGGAAGTAGGAAAGAAAAGAGAGTTTTAGGAGGAAGGGAAAATTGTTTATGAGTTCGATCCTACTCAACAAGAAACCTTATTTTATCAAGGAAATCAACTATTAATTTTTAACAATCAATTTATAGAAACCACTAACTAACTAATTTTTATTATCATAAAACTACAATTCATAATTGTGATCCAGTCTTATCATCAGACCCAAAGTCCCAAAGGTCGGTCCAAGCCCAACCAAGTTATAATCGAAGCTCGGTCCAAGGTCAGTTGAAAATTTGTTTTAGATATGGATATTTGTTTTTTAAATTAGGCTAGCTCATGGGCCAAATTGTTTGAGTTATTGGAGTTAGTTCAATTACCTCAACAAATTCATGGATAAAGGCTCAATCAATTATAGATGAGTCATCCAAGATAATATTTAGATTCTTAAGTCGAGTGATGACCCTTGATTTCAAAGCTAAAATGATATAAATAGCATTTAGTTAGCTTTTGTGTCAATTTTGGTTGTTTCATGCATATCTTTGTGGACAAATGTTAAATATTTGAAATGCATGATGTCGAGAGCACACTTTGGTGAATAGAAGACAAACAATTCTTTTTGTGTGTATTTTTACAGGAATATCAGTGGATTATGGCTCAAAAACCAAACACATCATTTATGCATACTAAGATGTGTCGGGTGCATCACCTCTCTAGTCATACGCAGACGTATCACCTCACAAGAATCATATGGCTACATATATATGCACCAGACGTATTTCTTTCATTTTTTTCACAGTTCAGTCTTCTTACCTTTTGAATTCTTTACTTTTACTTCATTTTTTTTTATTTTAGCTGAAGAACTATTTCCATTTATTTTGTTTTTTCGATTTCTAGCATCTTTATCTTTCAAGCAAAACATTTATCGTTACATATTTCCAAATTCAATAAAAGGAATTTTTTTTTTGGTTAAGTTTCCTTGTGATTTCATTTATTTCATTTCTATAAGTAACTAAATTACTTTTTCAACCCTCCTACAATGTCTTATTTTACATTTTATTAAACTGCAACTATCAGTAAGCACGACGGTTACGCCTCTATTGCTTATCTTGATTTTAGTGTTTCATAGACATATGTAAATGCTAGTCTAAGCTCTTAAACAACTAAAAGCAGTTTGGAATAGGAGTCGAACCAGTTATTGCAAAATGTGGGACATATGCGCCAGACTCATTTGTTAGTTGCAAGTAGATTTATGTTTTCCTTGTCTTATACAACTATTTTATCATAAACATGATTGCTCATTCAAGCTATTTACATCTTATTTTTAAAAAGAAACTAGTCCCTTTAGAGAGGAACTTGGAATACTTCCATATTATTACTTGTGACAGTGTGCGCTTGCACTCGACACTCTAGATGTTGAGCAAAGGCACAACATCAAGCAATTAGCGTTTCAAGCATTATGCGTGAAGACATGATACAACTCAAGAAAAAGCTATTTTAGGGTTGAATTGAGTGAAGACAACCATTAGAACCCCTAGTACAATATGGACGAGAGGACTTTCTTGTCTCAATCATGACATAGAGTTTTTTTAATATGACGTAGGCGAGATACATCCAAGTAGATTTTAAAATGGAAGTTTAAGAGAAATATAATTTCCAAAGACTTCATGTGGCCCTAAAATCAAGAAATGTGTTCCTCCCTGTAATGATATCGTCCATTACACCTTAATGCTAATAATAAGTAGAGTCTTTTCACCTCCACAGAGTATGTACGTGGAGGCCTCTACAACCGACACGATGGCAAAAAGAACAAGGGAAGCCTTGGTAAGGATGGTAACGACAGTTTGGCAACTACAATGAAGAGGGTTTGAGGGAAAGAGAGAGGAGAGTTTGAAGTGGAAGAAAAGAGAGTTACTGGAAAAGAGAGGAGGGTTTTGCGAGGAAGGGAAAAGAGTTTTTGAGTTCTATCATGCTCCATAAGAAACTTGATTTTTTCAAGTAAATCAACTACTAATTTTAAATAAATATTTTATACATAAACTAAAAATTCTAACTAATTTTTATTAACTATCATTAAACTATTATTCAAAATTATGATTTCAACCTCATCATCCCTCAAAGTTCAAAGGTCGTTCCAAGCCTAGCTCAAACCTGATATAATATAATTAAATGTAATAATATATTTTATATTTTATATTAATGTACAATTAATTATTAATTAGTGATATTCTTTATTTTTTATTTTCATTTCTCTATTGAATATTATTTTTAAAAAGTAAAAATAAACCATTTTTTAAAAGTAAAATGGCATAAATAGTAAAAATATGATATAACAAAAATTTCTAGATAATTATTTTTAAAAATAACAAAATTTGTATAAAAAATAAAATAAAATATAATTTCTAAAACTCAAAAGAAAAATAATTTAAAAATATTATATTATATGAGCCAATTAAGCTTGATCCATATAGTCAATCCAAGTCCGATAAGTAAGTTCAAATATTTTTTTTCCTTTGCAAAAAAAACAAATATTTTTTCTTAATGGGTGTTTTCTTTCCTAACACGAGTGATTATCATTTAATGCTATATTTTGTAATTCTCACTAAATATTTATATTAAATGCTAAATTTTATCATTTAATGGTCTTTATTTTGTAATTTAATTACCTAAATTTAATATTGTTTCCAAATTTCCCAAATAAGTCGCAGTGTAATCTTAATTTTCACGCAAGCGTAGATTTCGTTCAAGTTTTAGCGGCATTTTTGTTGGATTTTTTTAAATGCTAAATTTTTTTAAAGTATTTACGAAAATATACCACTTGTCAAACTATTTACCAAAATAATGCTTTGGAAATAGTAGGTGGTCTCTTGAAGAGACGATCAGCTAACGTGACGTTTACGTACTGCCACGTAAATTTTTTTTTTAAATAACTCTTGGTCGAGTCCGCTTTTAAACAGCGTGGCGAGCCACGCTGATTTTTTTAATT
>NW_019104578.1:0-26811 GCF_001995035.1 Momordica charantia
AAGGTGCTACCACAAGCACGATCCCGAGACCCAAGAGGATAGCGAGGAAGATCCGATGGTGGTGTTTGAGGGGAATTCACTGAAGAAACGTTCTTCAAAGGTTTGAATTTCCTCTGTATTTTCCCTCCGTAAAGTTCGATTTTGTATCCCGAAAATCAGCAACGAAAGTCCGCTTCCGCTCCGGGATTCACATCCCTTCAACGGAGACGTTGACGGTGACCAAAAAAAAAGGAAGACGTTGCCTTATAAATGCAACGGAGAATAGTTCGGTGACGAGTTGCCCTATAAATGCGACGTAAGCCGTCGAAGATAACGTTGATGAGAACCTTCAAGGTGCGAAGTCTTCTGAAGCAACCGGTGACGGAGATGACGGGCAAGCCTTTCGATTTTTGGGTTTCAGTCGAAGCGGTGAAGATGGAGACGAAGAGGTTACGATTTTTTTTTCAAAAAATCGTGGGTTACGAAATAGTGGAATTTAAAATCTGAATTAGCTTAATAAACGGGATTTGGTATATTTTAATAACTATTTACCAATTTCAAATATTATTAATGATTTGATATTTAGATGGATATATTAGTAATTTCCATTATGGGTACCATGAATTTTGGGAATTATATTTGACAAAAGTGTAAATTCTTTAACTTTCAATCCTTTTATGTAATTAGGTCTCCTAAACAGACCATCTATATACTAATCCCTTTTCTTTTCTAGGGCACTTAGGATATGTTACATGTTTTAGGTGCCCATTTTTGGATTTTTAGTTATTAAGACATTATCCTTTTCTTTTCTCGAGCCCCCCTCGACCCTTCGTAAATCCACTCCTACTATGGATCACTCTCTTCCCTAATTAATATGAGACTTTTTTTTGAAAGGAGAAACCATTTCATTAAAAGGGGTAGGTGAGAAACATATAAAAGAAGGAGGCTATATAAAAGCACTTCAATTAAGCAAAATGGTAGATAAATTATAATTACAAAAGGGATAGGATTTTGAGGACCAAGTTGATGCCAAGACTATAATATCCTCCCAAAGTTGAGCAGAAGAGCGAGATTTGTCCAAAAAAAAGATCGGTTGTTTCTTTTCAGCCAATTGAGAACAACACCAATACCATTTTTCCAAAAAATGGATCTACTGCTTTTAGATGAAGGGTAGAGAGTCTCGGTGAGGAAAAACTCAATACGCCCAGGAAGAACATAGGAAAGATTGAAAGAGGGAAAAAAGATAATTCCACAATGTAGCTGTGAAAAAGCAATGGAGCAGTAAATGATCTAATGTTCCGCCCGAACAATTGCACAAAACGCACCAGTTTGGATTGATATTCAGAGATGCAAATCTAATCTGCATCTTATCAAATGTGTTGATACCACGATGGAAGATGCACCATAGAAAAAACTTGCATTTTTTAGGAAGGTATAAACTCCACAGCTTAGCAAATGTAGCAGAAATTGATATGGAAAATACAAATTAACATGAGACTTTGTACACCTTGCAATTCCAATAATCCATGGATAGGTTTAAATATTAATACAATATTTTATCAAAAATTTCATCATCTAATGTAAATTGACTTGGTATATTATGTAAAAATAGAAATTATAAATCAAACTATATTTAGATGAAATATAAATTTAACTTGATAATTTAACCACGTTGGCATTATTGGAAGAATAATACTTAGATGTGCCATGCTGGCACCATTAAAATTTTGATGAGTATAAGAGAGAAATGCAGAAATATTGTTCTTATTATTATTTTATTATCAATAACATAGGAATTTGAATCCACGATCTTTTGGTCAAGGATACATACTCAGTTAACTAAGTTAAGATTGGCTAAATATTTTGTTCCCAAGAGATAGTTTGGGTGGCTTGAAGCCTCAAAGGAATAGCCTTGAGGTCGACCGCGCTTGACCACAGGGCCATCAAGCAATGTCAATACAATTTGTGCACAGATCCGCTAATGTTTTTCGACTTGAGAAAAACTGAACATAATTTATAATATCTACAATCAAGGTAGGGAGCATGTTACAAATTAAAACATGTGCGTTTAGGTTTGAGGATAAGAAATACATTCTTATCTTTACATTTAATGCGATAAAGTCCTCGTCTCTTGTCTTTTACCTTCCATTTGAAATGAAAATGTTACGTCTCATTCAAGGCACGTCCCGAAAAGAACTCTTCATCAAGTGACATCTCTATCAAAATGAAAAGTAATTTTGGGGCTCTACCATTAAGCTATACTTCTACATTGTTTCTAAATACTTTTCCAAGCAATCAAAGCATTCTAGAGGGGAGAAACCAAAAGTATCACGGCCAAGTGTTTGACTTTTAAGATTAAACATTATATTTTTCTACTTAGCCTAAAGACATCCACGTAGGGCCTTAATTAATTAATTAGCTTCATCCATAAAAGTATAGCAAATACAACACATCTTTGGGTAAAGCAAGCTAAAGGAAAGGAAACATTCTTAGGGAAAGTTCGATACGTGGCAAAAAAAGAAAAGAAAAAAATATCAAAGAAAATTTCCACGTTCGCAATTGTCGGTGATACCACAAGACTCAAAGCCTTTGCCACTAGATCGTCTTCCATGGGATAATATGCAAAAGGTCTCGAAATTGTGCATTACCTTGGAGGGGTGAGCTAGCGTTTCTTTGATGACAACTTTGTAGTTTGAAAAAGTTTCTCCTCCCACGCACATGTAATAATAAAATTAGGATAATTAAGGTGTCATGCCATATTTTTCATTTTATTGAATTTTCTATATTTGATTGAACATCTTTAAGAGAGGACTTGATATCACCCTATGAAAAATGCTTGAAAAATATTGTACCACAAAATTTTGGAGAAAGAATCAATTTTCTCTTCTAAATAAAAAATATTGATCTTGTATTTTTTTAAAAAAAAGGTTATCAAATGAGATGATTTGATAATACGATACGATCTATGCTTTATTTATATAGAAAGATTGTATTAATATTAATTAATTTCTTGTATGTACTTTATTGGATCATGGAGAGTTTGTACAGTCTACATGTAAATTAATTGATAAAGTATGAGTAATATTGTAATATGCAAAATCACCCATCAACCTTAAAGGTTAAGTTGATAATGATAAATTTAATATTTTATAGATATATCTTTTTTCAAAGGTAAAAAGGTTTTTTTTTTTTTTAATTTTATAGATATATCATTACAACTGATCTCCTCATGCTTAGAAATTTGCACAAAATCCAACCAGTGGTAACCAATATTAGAAGGGGAAGAAATGATATTGCATAAAATAAAATATAAACCTCCTATTTTTGATACCATGTTTTTTTTTTCTATTAAAAGGGTAAAGTAACAAAATTAAGAAACAGGGAGTTCAAAATAAATAAAGTTCACCATCTAGATTGGGAAATTTCGATCTCATCTCAGATTCTCTCCTCCATCTCTGGCTCCCTATGCAATCTCGTGAGCCCCCTTATTCGAGTCTCTTGGCACTTGCTTGAAAACCTCAATCCTTAGCTTGCAATTCGACGCCTGATGAACTGCCTCCTCGATGACCTATTGAATTTATGCAAGCTTAGAGTCTTTTCTATTTAAGAGATTTATCACTTGAAGGCAGTCGGATTCCACAATGATCGATATCCTCTCAATCATAGAAATCGCCTTCAAGCCTACACAAATGCCAAAGCTTCAAGGAAGTTAATGTCTTATTTCTGCATGATTGATTGACCACCTGCTAAGATTGCTTCTCCGCATTAGTTGATACCATGTTAAATCATCAATCAACTCAACTCAAAAACTTAAGTCGATGAATTAAAGTAAATTTAATGTTTTTGTTATATATATGTGCCACATTTTACACACTTTTATCAATGAACTAACTTTCTTTACTTAAAAAAGAGAAAGATAAAATTTAACATTTGTTAAGGAAAATAATTAGTATTCAAAGAATTATTTTTTCACACAGTTATTAGGCGGAGAAAATTCAATGAATTTATCCATTTTTCATCATGATAAAGGAAATAAAAGTTGTGGTCTTAAACCTTTGACAATTCTAACTTTTGTGTTTTCCAAAATTTGACCTAAAAGTTAATCAACGATGGAGATATTTATCAAACTATTTAATGCGACCTAGACGACATTTTGGACTTTTTTTTTTAATTTTTTTTATATTTACTTAATAATAATTTTGTTTCACAACGAAAAATGTATCACTTCAATTGGTACTTCATACAATAATTTTCCAACGGATCAAATTATTAAAAAAGTTATATATATATTGCAGCAAGTGAGATTTGAACACAAAACCTCATGATAAATGAGGTCATAACCATTGCACCATTACTCAAGACTTATGAAACGTTTTTTTAATCCCTCCAAAAACGTTTAATGTCAATTAAAGATGAATTTATTCCAAATCACATTAATTTTCAAATGGAATATCGATGATTGTTCCTAAATAAAAGAATATCATTGAATTTTTTTTTTCAAAAAAATTATGTTGAAGACATTATCAGATTAAATCATTCATTCAAATTTAAATGACTAAAATAGAACTAATATCAAATCTGAATGTCGCATATTATTAAAATTTGAGAGATTAAAGTAAAAACCTTTTAATTTTAAAGGATCAATATTAAAAGCAAACACTTAATAAGCTGGTGAGAAAGATCTAAACGATTGATGTCAATAGCATATCTACAGTTTTACTTTTATAGATTGATTATATCATTCTCAAAAAGTTTTCTCTATATACGAATTTAACCATTCAATTTCTTCCACAAAGGAAAAAAAAAAAGAGAGAGTAAAAATAGTTAAAAAAAAATAATGTAAGACAAAAAACCTATCACCCAATAGAAATGACTAAACCTCTTAACGTATATTTTTTTTTTCGGCACAAACCTCTTAAATATGAATGTCTTAGTTCACAAATTGGCAGCAACTTTTGAATGAATCTAGTCTGGAGGTTGATTAGAATATATCTTGAAATTTCTAACTTTTAATGAAAGTTTCTTCCTTATCTTAAAAAAAAAATGTTCAATATATATAGGCTAATGAGGTAGATTATTATAATTGGTCAGAATATAGATTAATGACTAATATCCTAAAATTTCAGTTAGTCAATATCAATCTAGGATATTAATTAATTACTATTCAATTTGTTTATATTATTTGCAATCATTTAGAAAGAAAAAAATGACACAAAAGTTGTTATGTTTGCAATTGTCTTGAAAAAAAAGAGGATATACATTTACAATTAATTTTAGAAAATAATGTACTTCCTAATAGTTGGCCTGGGATTTAATTAATTTATACATTCACCATCAATCTATTTTCGTTGTACTACATGATTGAGAGTTGCTGTTCGAGTTTTGATCTTAAATTTATTGTTGGATCGGTATGGCAACACTAGAGGGGGTGAATAAGGTTTAATTAACAAAATATAAACTTTTTAATAAATGAGCTCAATTTAAACAAAAATAATACACTTTTTGAGATATGCAATTTTAACAAAGTAAGATAAAATAAATTCTAAGGCAAACAAGAGAAATTTAAAGCAAAAAATAAAATTCTAAAGCAAACAAGAGAAATTTAAAGCAAACAATAAAATTCTAAGGCAAACAAGAGAAATTTAAAGCAAACAATAAAATTCTAAGATTAATTGCAAAAATAAATAAGAGAGAGGGTTTGAGAAATTTGACACCGAGAATTTTTATAGTGGTTCGGCACAACTGTCCTACCCCACTTCCCAAGCACCTCTTGGGTTATAAATAAAAACTCTGACTCTTTCCACGGTAGGAGTTAAACCGGTACACTACTCTTCACAAGAGAAAATACGATCTTCTCCACGGTGAGGGTCACACCGTTACAATGAGTTGAAGATTTTGAAACACACATTTACAAATTCTCAAATAGAGTAAATATATAAATTTGAGCTCACAAAAATTTCAATCCTCTATAACTTTAAAATTCTCATTTGCTAATCTCTCCAAGTTCTCAATTTTTCAAACCAGCATGTTATCAATTGAGAGGATAATTTTGAATGAGAAGTTTAGTTTAGGTAGAGGAAAGAAAATGATAAAAAAATCAAGTTTAATTTTGAACCATTAGATATTAATTATTATTAAAAATGAAGGGTTGAGATAATTAAGAATAATATATATATATATAATAATGATAAAATAAAATAAAATATATATATAAAAAGATGTTACAAGTTTTGAATTATATATATATATATATGCATGTGTGTGTGTGAGAAAGCGGTAAAATTTTCCAAAACTTTTTTTTTTTAACACACACATGTCAACATTCAGCATTTAATGCTGACATGATGTAAATTTTTTTTTTCTAAATAAAGTATCCTGTGTAACTTTTGAGTTTTTTTTTTTAAATCTTTTTCTTTTCTTTTTTAATATATATATTTTAAAAAAAAGTTTATCACTTGTCAGCTTATGAACTGTCCAGGTCATCTTCTCGGCTATTTTTCTTTCCAATTTGTTTCGATCGTAACTTCTCCGTTTGAGTTCCGATTTGGATGATCTAATAGTCGTTGGAATCGTTGTAACGAGCTCTACGCTGTGGACACTTTAAAATACAAAAAATGTCAATAAATAAAATTAAGTTGGTTATCATCAAAACATTAATTAATTAATTAATTAAAATTAATTAATTTGAGATTAAGGCCAAAAAGCCAACAATTTCGGTCTGAGATTTGTTTTCTTGGTTTACTCTGATTTACTCTCTATTTTCTTGTCTCCAGTTGGGTATTTGCATTGATCTCGGTCTATGAAATCCTCGCTGGTTGGTTTAATATATTTACCTTCGGAAAAAAAAAAAGTAATTCCTAGTATGTTTTTTTCCCCTCTTCTTTATAAAAGCCATAATCACTCATGAAATCTTCTTACATTACTTGGTATCATTATATTCTTGATTCCCAACCATGCTTCTTCTTCTTCTCTTGCTCTCTCTTTTTTCTTCTTCCTATGGCTATGGAGGCTCAGATTTTCTTTACAACAGCTTCGTTTCTTGCCTGCAACATTCAACACATCCCTCCGACCAAATCTCAGCCACAGTCTTCGCCAGAACTAACGCTTCTTACCCCTTTGTTCTTCGAGCCTACATCAGAAACGCCCGATTCAACACCTCTTCAACTCCAAAACCTCTTCTTATTCTAACCCCTTTTCGGGAAACTCATGTTCAAGCCGCCGTCATTTGCTCCCGACACCTGCGGGTTCAGCTCAAGGTGCGTGCTGGTGGCCACGACTACGAGGGTATATCGTACGTCTCCGATGTCCCGTTTGTCCTCCTCGACTTGTTCAATCTCCGCTCCATCGCCGTCGACGTTGAAGATCAGTCTGCTTGGGTTCAAGTAAGGGCAGAGCTAGAATTTTTCATATACAAAATCTAAATCTAAATAATTTCATTTTATCCTTGAACTTTCAAAATATATCCCTCTCATTTAGAGAGAGAGTATTTCAAAAGGTATTTTTTATCCCCAACTTTAGGCAATTATTAGAGCCACATACATCGGTTGTGGTGGTGGATAATATTTTCAACTTGCTAACTTTACGCACACAGATATATATATATAATCTTTAAAATTTGAAAATTTAGGGAAGTAAATTACTGCCCCTCTTCCTTTCGATCACGTACAATATGCAAGTATATTAGTAACAAAACAACAAGAAGAATTAAAAATAATAATTTTAAAAAAGTTAAAATTTAAAATAAACATTTAAAAATGTCCAAGTACCAAAATTATTATTTTTAGACTTAAAATATTGAAATAGAAAAAAATCACTCTTATCAATGATATATGATGTAAACTCTAGATGCCAAAATATATATGCCGATTTCCTAATATGAACAAAATAAAAAAATATTAGAAAAATGATAAAACTAATAGTCCAAGCGAGCATAACACGATAATTGACATATATGTTCGACTAAAAAAGATTGTGAGTTTTCAACTCTATTTACGAAAATAAAGATAAAATTAATAGATTAGACGAAAATGAAGGACCAATAAAATGCCAAAAAAAAAAGAAATGACTCATTTCATAGATAATATGAATAGTAATTATCTAGAAATGACTTCATAGATAATATGAATAGTAATAAAGACTCTCATTTGTTCCTTGAATTTCTTTCCCTCCCTTCAGGCAGGAGCAACCCTCGGAGAAGTTTACTATAGAATATGGGAGAAGAGCAAAGTCCACGGCTTCCCCGGCGGAGTGTGCCCGACGGTGGGGGTCGGAGGGCACATAAGCGGCGGCGGCTATGGCAACATGCTACGAAAATACGGCCTAGCCAGCGATCAACTCCTCGATGTCCACCTCGTCGACGTCAACGGACGAGTACTCAACCGAGAATCCATGGGGGAGGATCTCTTCTGGGCCATGCAAGGCGGCGGCGGTGGCAGCTTCGGCGTCATCCTCTCCTACAAGCTCCGACTCGTCCCTGTCCCTGCCACCGTCACTGTCTTCCGCCTCGAAAGAACATTGGAACGCAACGCCACAGACATCGTCCACAAATGGCAGCATGTCGCACCCACGGTAGCACACAAACTCTTTATGAGAATGCTTCTGCAGCCTGTCGTCAGACGAGGTGGGAACAACAACGACACGACGACGATCCGAGCCTCGATAGTGACACTCTTTCTGGGAAGATCCGAAGAGCTCGTGCAGCTGCTGAGGAAGGACTTTCCCGAGCTGGGTTTAACAAAAGAACATTGCTTGGAAATGGGTTGGATCCAATCAGTTCTTTGGTGGGGAAATTTCGGCAATGGGACTGCGCCGGAAGTTTTGCTTGACCGGAATCTGGACTCAGCCAATTTTCTGAGGAGAAAATCGGATTATGTTGAGAGACCCATTTCGAAGAAAGGGCTTGAGAGGCTGTGGAAGAAGATGATCGAAATAGGGGTAACGGGAATGGCTTGGAATCCATATGGAGGAAAAATGAGCGAAATTGGTTCTTCGGCGACGGCGTTTCCCCACAGAAGTGGGAATTTGTTCAAGATTCAATATTCAGTGAATTGGGAGGAATCTGGGGAGGAAGCCGACAAGAAATTCGACACTCAGATAAGGGAGCTTCACGGTTTCATGACTCCATTGGTTTCGAGGAATCCGAGGAGGGCTTTCTTGAACTATAGGGATCTTGATATTGGGGTTAATGATAATGGGGAGACAAGGTACGAGCAAGGGAAGGTTTACGGGGCAAAGTATTTTCATGGGAATTTTGAGAGGTTGGCGAAGGTGAAAAGTGCTGTTGATCCTCGGAATTTCTTTTGGAATGAGCAGAGTATACCACCTCTTCCGTACAAAGTATAGATGGATCGCGATCGTAATCATTTATATGTCTTTAGAGATTTTTTTTCAATTTCGTTTTTTCAAAAATATAAATAGCTGTCAAATTTTTAACGGTGATTAGTAGAAAAATTCTTGTTGATGCACGAGTAAGAAAGTATGGTTCTTTATATCATTTGCATTTGGATCAACTCTCGTAATAAAAGCTTGTATTGATCCTTTTATATGATTTGTGTAAAGAAAAATATTTACCTAGCTACCATACCTAGTGTACTATTACATTTTATATGATTTAAAGGGAGATAGGGTTAAGGCCACGTTTACTTACCCATTGCCTCGAAGGATTGGGTACTTTTGTAGTTTTGTGTTGGTTGGGTTTTAGTTTCATTGTTCTCAAGGAAAAAAATAGATGAGTGGATTCCACTTTAATTTTTAAGTCAACGAAAATAAGCCACGACAAAGTCGATAGGAATTTCTACTCGTTAATGTAAGGAAAGTATTGTTGTTGTGTTTTAACAGCAGATTTACAATTTAATTTTTTTTTTTGGAAAATGGATATACATTTCATTGAGGTAGGTGAGAAACCTACCAAAAAAAGGGAGGCTCAAATAAAAGCTCCCTAGTTCAAAGAAATTAAACATCATAATTATAAAAGAGAAACAGAAATTTGTATGTCCCTCATTATAAGTTTGTAGGGGATCTTGATGAGGCTGCAAAAATGGTTTGATTACCCTCTAGCCATAGAATAGAACGGTTAGATAATATTATTTGAATTATAATTAGATTTATTTTAGTTTATATTATTTGAATTGGATTTCCTATAGCTTATATTATGCTATTATAAATAAGTTATTAGGTTTCTATCAAGCCATTCAATTCAATGAAATCTATTTGCTATTCTCCCTATTTTTTCTCCTCCTCTAAAAGTTAACATGGTATTAGACCTAGGTTAGTTGAGACAATAAGTATGGAAGACAATATGGAGGAGGATGAAGAAGAAAATAAAGATTGTTTGATGTATTTTCGAGAAGGATTTAGTTTGACGGGTGGATTTGTGAGTTTCTATAACGTTTTTGGTTGCTTTTGTTTAGTTTGATTTTGGTTTTGGATTGGTTTTTGGAAGCATTCGTTGGAATTGACATTGGAATTGGTTATTAGTTGGTATTGACATTGACATTGGTTGTTGGTTGGTATTGGTATTGTCATTCACATTGACATGTTGTTTGTCAACATGTTGCAGTTTCTTTAGCATTTTGCAGCTTTGTTGGCATGTTGCAGTTTCTTTGGCATTTTGCCGCTTTGATTTTGATTTTCGTTTGGTTCAGTTTGAGTTTTGGTATTCGCCTTAGTTTTCTATTTTTATTTAAGCATTAATTTTGGATTATTGAGCAAACTCACAATTTAGTTTTTTGAATTTAAGGGGACGTTAGATAATATTATTAGATAAATATTATTTGAATTACAAGAATGAGATATTATTAGATTTAATTTAAATTATATTATTTGAATTGGATTTTCTATACCTTATATGATTAGGAATTATACTATTATTATAAATAGGTTTTGCTTTTGGTTCCACCCAAAAGGTTTCATACCATTATGGAGATAATTGTCTCCCTTATATACCATGGATCATCCCTATCTCCCTTATATACCATGGATCATCCCTTTCCCTAATCAATGTAGGACTTTATTTTCACTCTTTACAAACCCAACAGAAAAAGTGTCGCAAGACGTTATTGACCCGATTATGGGAAAAAAATGACAGAAATTTACGTATTTCCAAATATTTAACGGTCATGAATTACTTTAACTAAATTCAAAGCTAACGACCTGCAAGTGTATTTCTCACTGAGAGAGAAAAACACATCAAAAGTCAACTAATTGGGCGCTGACTTATCATGATTCAACAACAGAACTTTAATTTTATTTTATTGTAAAAGTTTGTAAAAAGCTAGCCATAACAATTTTTTTTTTAATCAAGCTAATAATAATCATCGTCACATGACAACCAACAAGACAAATAAAACGACAACACACAACAACAACAAATTAAACAACCTTATTATAATCTTTTCACGTATGGCAACCTAGGAATGCTCTGTTCGTTTCTGAAAAAGTTGTTTGGATCAACCCTCGTCTTTATCTTTACCAATCTGTCGAAGTTCCCTTCAAAATATTTGACCCCAAAAACTCTGCCCTCATTGTAACTGTTCTTGCCATTGTGGTTGACACCAATGTCAAGATCTCTGTAGTTCAAAAAGGCAGTTCTCGGATTCTTCGACACGAATGGAGTCATGAAGTTGTATAGTTTTCTCGTCAAGTTTATAAAGTGGTCGGCTTCTTCGACTCCTTCTTCGTCCCAGTTCGTTGCGTATTGAATCTTCCATAAGTTTCCAGCTCTGTGCGGAAATGGAGTCTTTGAAGATGCGATCTCGGCCATTCTTCCGCCGTAGGGGTTGAATGTCAACATCGGTTTTTCGAGTTCGATCATCTTCTTCCATATCTGATTCAAACCCTCCTTTGGAATTAGGGTTTTCACGTAGTCTGATTTTCTTTTCAAGTGGGTGAGAACTTGAGGTTTTCTGGAGAGTAGCGCGTCGACTGATGTTCCTGTTTCACAAGTCAAATTTTGGGAAAGGAAATTTTAATTAAGGCTAGGATTTATGTTTAGGGGTGATTTGATTATAACGATTTCTTTTTTTGGTTTTTGGTTTTTGAAAATTAAGGTTATAAACACTAGTTTTGTGATTTATTTTGAAAAACTTTACAGTCTAATACAAAATTATTTGAAAACTAAATTAAAAAGAGTAAGTTTTAAAAATTTAGTTTTATTTTGAAAATTGGCAAACAATTCAAATGAAGTTTTAAGGGATGGGAATGAGTATCAAATAAAGGAGGAGAAATTAAGCATAATTAAGAAACTAAAAAGGAAAGGGTTATCAAAAAGAGCCTAATTAGTAATTTTTATTAGTTTCTTAAAAAACATATTTTGGAAAAGATAATACAATTTCTCATTTCTCTTGTTTTTTTTCTAATTATTAAAACACATAATTAATGAACAATATATTTTATCATTGACTCATCATTGACTCATCATGAATACTTGAAAATTTTATTTTGTAAGTAAAAATTTGAGAAAAGAAATGATAACTAAAAGTATTTCTATTTTTGTAACTAAGAAAGGCCAGGAACAAGAACCAAAAAATAAATAATAATAATAAAAAGCCAAACAAACAAACAGTGTTTATTTATATCTTAAGAAAACGTATTTAATGTTAGGTAAGACCAAAAATTATCTTATTTCTTGTCGTGTCTCTTTTTTGAAATCTTTTATAAACATTACCAAAACAAGCCAGATAAACTAGTTAACCTTAAACCCTACAATTAACATATGAGAACTGTTTAAGTTTTTGGATTAAAAAGAAATTAAATTACTTTACCTAGTGGGAAATTTGTCCAAAAAAGAACCGATTCAAGCCAACTCATTTGAAGGCAATCAGATTGCTTCAAACCCAATTTTGGAAAGCTCTTGTCCATTATAGACAGAAGCCTTTCGGAATCTCCAAGGAACAAGGCTATAAATGTAGCTCTCAATGTCTTCTTTCCATTTTCAGTTCCATTGACAACATCGAACGTTACCCTTATGAACAAATCATTGTCGATTTCATGTGCCACCCTCTGCCACTCATCCACAATCTCCGTCACATTCTCAGCCAATCTTCTTTCTACTTTGAACACCGTCACCGTCTCCGGCACTCGGACGGTTTGGATTTTGTAGGCAACCACGAYGCCGAAGCTCGATCCTCCGCCGCCTGTGATGGCCCAAAACAGATCCTCTCCCATTGATTTTCTGTCGAGAAGCTTACCGTTGACGTCCACCATCTTGGCGTCGATGATTTGGTCCACTGAGAGGCCGTATTTTCTCATCATGTTCCCGTATCCACCGCCGCCGAAATGGCCACCGACACCCACCGTGGGGCAAACTCCGGCAGGAAAGCCATGGAGCTTACTTTTCTCCGCGATTCTGTAGTACACTTCTCCTAGCGTAGCTCCTGTTTCAACCTGTTAAGAATATAAATAAATGATTAAATATAATAGTAACCTGTAAACTTAAAAATGGTTTATAATATCTAAGTGTAGGAATTTGATAACTATTTTGTTTTTTATTTTTTCTTTTTGAAAATTTAGCTTACAATCATTACTTACATACCTATATATTTCTCTGCCTTTGTCATCAACTTTTAAAAATGTTTTGATAATCCAAGTCAAATTTTGAAAACAAGAAAAGTAGTTTCTAAAATCTTGTTTTTCACTTTAAAATTTAGATGGGATAGAATTCAATTGTGTTCTAAAAAAAGTGAAAGAAGATAGAAATTAATTGCGAGAAAACCAGGCATAATTTTTTAAAATAGAGAATTAAAAACAAAATCGTTATTAGACAGGATCTAAATTTTCCAAAACTCCACATGAACAATTTATGGCCCTACACTGGGAGTGTTATAAATATAAATAAATGATTAAGTGATCACATACCCATGCGGTCTCGGTTTCAACGTCGACAGTGATGGCTCGAAGGTTGAACATGTCGAGGACGAAGAAGGGAACTACGTCGGAGACGTAAGAAACGCCCTCGTAATCATGGCCGCCGCTCCGAATCTTCATCTGAAGATTATGGATTCTGGCACAGAGAATTGCAACTTTGACGTGAGATTCATGCAGAGCCGTGAGAATAAGGAAGGGCTTGGGAGTGCTGGAGGTGTTGAATCGCAAGTTTCGAATGTAGGTCTGAAGAACGGAGGAGAAAGAAGCATTGTCCGGTGTGAAGATCGCCGGAGAAATGGGGTGCGACGGCGGAGAGCGGCGGAGAAGACACTTAAGGAAATTTTCAGGCGAAGCAGTCGTTGTTGCAGAAGCAAAAAACAGAAGTGAAAATAATAGAGATAAGAGGAAAAATGGGCGTAAAATAGTTGCCTCCATTTTTGTCGATATATTTTTTTTTTTGTTTGGGAAGATGGGATTTGGAGTTGCAGAGGGAATTATTTATAAAGATTTGAACTTTACTGGAGACGAACAAAGATTATGCAATTTTACAACACATTTTGACCAAGAAAAGTTCAAAGTCAAAATAAAATGCCAAAGATGATGATAATTTGTATTAAAAAATAATGTTATCAATATAGTTTTATTTTTTAAAATTTATGAACAAAATTTTCAACATTACCGGTAGTTGAATTGCATGAACGAAGAGTTTCTGTTTGATGGGATTGGTTTTCTTTTTATTATTATTTTATTGAAAGTGCAAATCTGGTCAATGATGTCAGTTTTTTTTTCTTTTTTAAATTTATGAACTGTTTTCTATCCACTATCTATACATAGAAAGTATTATTGAAATACATAGTCAATAATAGTAAAATGATTAACATGTCAAATAATATATGAGTAAAATGTTCTTTTTTAATCTGAAATTTTTAATACACACTATCGACAAGTCACGTATTTAGTATCATAAATTAAAAAAAATAAAAGAGTAAAACAATGCGATCTTCAATCAGCATCGTACATTATAATTGTATCAAAAGTTAGGGGTATAATAAAGCGATTTGACTCAAAGCAACTTTAGAATTGCTAATAATCGGTTCGGTTCAACACAATCGAGAGTTTATTCATTTTATTTTAAGTTTTTGCATGCGCTTTTTTTTCTCTCTCCCCCTCCCTCGATAGAATTTGAAATAGGCAATCCAGAGATAGACTACAACGACGATAGTGATGATGACCTAGTGATAGCGGCAACTGCGTCCCAAGTGGCAAACCCAAAATCTTTAAAAATTGAAAAAAATGAAATGAATTCTCTCTCTTTATTTTTCGTTTTGCTCCTTCGCACCTCAATCCTTCTCTAGAAGAAAGAAAAAGAAATGCCAACGATTCGACACTCGTGTCTAAACCGACTTGCTTCAGGTCCTTTCGAGTTTCACACCTATATAAAAAACTTAGAATTTAATTTGATCTCTAAACTCATCTATTATTTATTGTATTTCATACCTAAACTTGGTAAAGAAAAAACAAGCTATATTAACCATTTGTTTTTTCTGTTCATTTTCGTTGATAACTTTAACAAAAATCTTTAACTTGTTTTGGAACTCCACATTTGATAATCCAGAACATCCACAACATGTATGATGACTAAGATTTTGATAATTTTTTTTACCAAAAAAAAAAAGAAAAACTTATCCTAGACATTAATTCATCCTAAAGACTAAAAAGAGGGTTGAAAATAATGTTAAAAATATTAGCAAATATGACATAATTGTTCCATTTGTCGATTACCAGTAGATATCTATTAATGTTTATCAATAAGATATCTATTCATGATAGATGCTCGCCCATTATAATATTTTGATTTTTTTTCTTCAAAATAAAGCTGTTAACGTTCTAATAACTAGATGAGATTATTTTTGAATGAAAGCTTATACCTAGATACATTTAGTCCTCTACTTTCTTATGCATCTCTTTTTGCATAGATTTTGAGAAAAGGAGGGCTTTATCAAGTCCTTTTACTTATCTCCAATGGATGTCGATTTGTACTAAAGAAATAAAGGTAGGCCAAATGTAGTTCACGTAACTTGTTGATTTTTTTAATGCATTTTTTATTTTTTTAAAAATTAATAATAAACATGCTAAGTTCTTAATAGTATTTTTTGTCGGAGATGGAGATCAAATCATCGACCTAGTCAATAATGGTAATTTTTGTAATAATATTGATCGACATGGAATAAAAAAAAAAGCCCCATTTAGAAAGTAATATAAATGATAGAGGCACATTAGTTACTGATCAAATAGCTTATTTTCAATACAAACAAAAGAAGTTAAATCAAATAATCTCCTGAAATGTATCTTTTGCTGCTTAGATTAGAACATTCAATGACTATGGTCCTGGTTTATGTAAAGATAACGTTCAGTACAAGGCAAATTATGAAATTTAATTTTATTGATCTTATTGTACCGAACGGGGAAGAAATTATTATAATCTTAATCTTGATATGACCTTTAATAGAAAAATATCTTTGTGGGTACCCAAATACCTCTATATAAATGTACCAAAATAGTTGCTTTCAACCAGACGTGTAGTGTGTACAGATCCTTTTTTATAATAAATATGGAGCGGATGATTAAACATTCGACTTCAGAAAAGAAATCTTCATTGTAAATTTCTCTCCTCCCCTTTTATATATATTCAAGAGGGTTTGGATAAGTTTTTGTGGTGTTCATCGAAGGATGACTTGTTCTCCGTCAAATTTACGAAGACTTACCTTGCTAATCAGAAAATTGTCTTAGAGGTAACTTTGAGCTTCTTTGAAATTTTATGGGCTTTAACCACATTAAAAAAATTACCTTTTCAATTAAAATTAGGCTAAAAAAATGTAAAAAGAAAAATGATAAAAAAGCACCGTAAAAAATATGCATGTTCATAATTTGAATTTTAATACCATGTTTGAAAATATCATTTGCTTCCATTTCTAAGCCAGCCACACTACGTTGACAAAGAAGTCTAATCTAAAATATTAGACTTTTTTTTTCCTCTCTCTTTTGTGATTTGTCAAAGAGTAGTATTTTGCTGAAAAGAAATAATAATAATAATATTGGACAGAAAATTCAATCTTGGGGGCAAACAAAATTGAACCAATAATGATCTTATAAGAGATTGAATTAATATGGGGAAAAGATATGGTTCTTCTTACTTGTAAGAATGGATAATAATATCTCATCTAATTTCATTGTTCAACTAATTAAAACTCTATAGTTTATTTTAGTTGGATATGTATGTCCTAGTCCTTTCGTATCATATTCAAATTAAATATTTAAAATTTCAATTTCATTCTTTATATATGATATTATATATTTTTTAGGAAATTTTCACATTGTGATCCAGATATGATTAGGAAGATAGTCAAGAATATGTTTAAATAGAATAAATTAATTATTAGCAATCACAACATTAGTTATTAGCAATGACAACATTAACTATATGGGTCAAAATTCTATGGTTTAATCAATTATAAATTATCATGAACTATTTTATTTTTAATATCAATATTTTTAGGGTATTTTTTTTAATGTCAATTATATCGTTTTATAATTACTCTCTAATATTATTATCATTTTGGATTGATCTTGTAATAGTAAACGGCTTACTATCATCGTCAAAACGAGAGTAAACTGCTTACCATTATTGATTTACTATGTTAATTAAATTTAAAATAGTAAACCATTTAATGAATTTATTTAAAATATAGCAAATCACTTTGAAAAAGTAATTTATACCAAAGTAATCTA
Organism: Momordica charantia; assembly: GCF_001995035.1. The sequence goes on from NW_019104578.1 coordinate 17,632, forward strand.
TATATATACTTATTTTATTAAGATTGTTTAGTGGCTTGAAAATACAATATAAGATTTTTTTACTTTTGAAACAAAAATAAATTACGTTTAAACTTAGAAACCAAAGCAAATACTAGAGATTTAAATATATAATATTTTGCTCTTTTTTTTTTTTGAGATAACGAAAACTATGTTTAACATTTTGCAAATCACTTGTCATGAGAAAAATAGAACCAAAAGATGCTGTGGAGCCAAAAATCTAGGTTGAACTTCAAGTTCAAAGCGCCATGGCTCTGATATATGAAGAGTCACGACGCTGCCACACAATTAAAAATGTGGAGAAGGAAAGTTTTAGTCGTTTACACGAGAGAAAAGTAAGGGAAATCATTCTCGAATATTTCATGGTTCCATCTCAAAATCAATTGGTTATGAGAGGATTAGCTCATGTTTATTATAAACCATTGTTAAATTCTCTCTTTTTTCAATGTGGGATCCTTGACAATCCACATTAGGTGAATCCATATAAACCTGCAATGGTCTCTCTTCTCTTATCTTTATTTGTTATCTTTCTTATAACTTTTTAAAAGTTTTAGGTCGTTCACCTATTCTTTTAAGTTGCGAGTTTCCGTTACTTTAATTGTGTTATAACTGGAATCCTAACTTAATTTACACAATTGAATGGATAATATACATCATCTGTTTTTGTAATTGATAAATATATAGTTTTGTCCAACCAATAATAATGTATAGATATTAACCCACCTTATGTGAGCTTACCTGTGCTAGTCTCCCCACACGTGTCGATGTCCGCCTCACTCTAAATGAGACTCAATATTTTGACCTCATGGTTGGAGGTATATGCCAGTTACCGCTGAGCTATGCTCGCTTTGGCAGATTTTATTATTACTTAGATTATGATTTCTTATGCGATTATATTTAATCCAGTAAAATTAATTTTTGGAAATTATGTTTTAGACTTTAATATCTGAGTGATTTTTCTAATTTAGTCCTCATTATTTAAAAAGTTCAACTTAGTGTAGTTAGTATTAACGATTGGAATTAATGGATGAATGTAAGGTATGGTGTCACTTTTTTTAGTAAAAAATGTGAAGGTAGGAGATCAAACTTACAATCTCTTGGTTGTACAATAATGATTAAGACATGCCACATGATGCATCTATTAATTTCTCGAGCTATTACACATGTGTAGGCTTTCCTCCTTGTGTCACTAACATACAACTAGGCAAAAAAGTTGATGTACTAGTAACAAAAAAATTCTTACCAACAAAAAGAATCAAATGGGGAAGTTTCTGAGAAGTTAAAACCTTTGATGTTCCAAAATTTTCAAACACAAAGCTTTTTAATTTCTTTGCTCAATCTGTGCTGCTAAAAGGCTACACTTTTTTATGGGGCTCAAAAGAAGTTTGAAATGAACAATCATTTTCAATTAGTACATATTTTCCTCTATTCTGTTTAGTCAGAGTTTGCTTAAAACCAAAAACAAACTGCTGGAAATAGTACATTATAATAAAATATACCTATTTTTTATGTAGGAGCAATCCAACAGGATCTAACTAGTTTTTCCCCTTCCACATAACAGAGCAGATTATAGTTTAATCAATTATAAAAGAAATATACGATAGGGATAGAAAATTAAACAATAGATAATATACGAGTTCGTCCCAAGTTCGGGACTAGTTCCAATCTTTTACAATATGTAGGTTTCACTATGTTGAGAAGATTACGATGGGTCTTTTTTCATTCTAAGACGATCTCTAGATGCTACAACAATAGACACCTAATTTTTAAGCACTACAACAATAGCTACTTAGGAATACAGAATGAAAAATCTCACAAGAGTTATGAACAGACGGCCGACAACACTCTACAGTCCAAGATCCACTTTGTTCTCTTTCTCTCTGCCGAAGAAAAACAACGTCGCCACTCTCCCCTCTTTTCTCCCCTTTTCTTCACTGCACAAAGCTAAAAAAAGCTCAATACATATATCAATGTAATGAGATGATACTCGGGGAAGAAGGAAAATTGGTTTGGGCCCAAAAGTGGTTTCTTGGCCCAATAATAAGCATTTAATGAATTTTTCTTTTGTATCCACCTTAGCTAATAATCTCCCACTGGGAGATAAAATATCATGCAATAACAGTTCCAATCCTCTTGACAAACAACCAAGGCTCTATTCCCATGTAGCAATAGCATCTGATCATCTTGGAAAACAACGACCAAGGTTCCATCTATTCTTCCCCTGAGATTAGACAACCTACGTGGTCTTGTCTCCCAGACGTAAAAGATATTGCCGCGTGCTCCTGCTCGAACTAAGTGATACCTCCCAATACTTCCTTCTTCAATCCTGCCCAACGACTCCCAAAGAAAGAAGTTGACTTAACATCCCCATTCAAGCCTGTTACCAAGCTAGAAACTCCAACCTCGACCTCAGCACCAACTGTAGTCTTTCTCTTTGATGCATCATTTCGCGTATACGACTTCATCAATTCGCTGAACCGTCTGACAATTAGGGCTATTACCTGACAACCAACATAACTCTTTTTCTTTTTCTTTTCCAGACCTTCAAATTGTTGAACCTAAACTAATAGATCTATCCTGGTTGTCAATGTTGTTGGTTCTAAAGTGTTTCTTGAAGTGGCCCTTCTTGTGGCAGTAATAACATTCGAATTCTCCATTCCCATTCTTCCTCAATTTCTATGTTGCTATCATCGTATTCAACATTTTTTTTACCTTTCAGTTGAACCGCTAATGTTGGGCCAGATGCAAAACTAGAAGTGAATTCTCTCTTTCCTATGAATTTCTTCAGTAATTGCAACATCTCAAATTTCTAAAAATTTCAAACTTCTATCTCCTAACGAATTAGACACAGTCGTCTTCATCGTTTCTCAACTTTCAGGCAAATAAGTCAATAAAATAGCATTCACCTCATCACTAAATGTAATCTTCAGGGAAGCTAACTGATTGATTAAATTAGTAACTTCATTTATATGAGAATTCACAAAAGCATTCTCACCCATTCGAATGTTAAAATTTCTTCTAACAAGATATATCTTATTATTGACAGAGGGTTTTTTCATACCTGTTCATTAGTGCATTCATCAGACCTATCACCATTGTCTCATTCGCCATGAGACTCACCACATTCTTGGACAGACTGCAACGTCCGAATAGAGAGGAGGAGTACATGAATGAACCGATACCATATCCGAATGAGAGGGATCATGAGACCATGAAAGTGTGGTTGAGAAATGACTTAAAAGAATTGATAGTTACTGCGTATACTAAGAATGTGCACCTTTCTTTTCGGTAACTCGATCATAAGAACTCCAAAGTAGACAAAACTGTTGGGATTAGTGGAGTCAGAACGAGCTAGGTATGAGTCGGGATCAAGCTGGGACGCGTCGGGTCTAAGCGGGGATGAAAAATGGGGAAGCGGGCCACTGTAGGCCACTTGGGCCAAAGAAGACAGTGTCGCGACACCGCTCTAGGGCGCCATGGCGCTGTCCTAGTTGGTGTGCCGGTGCAGTTTTGCGTCCATAGTGCCATGGCACCGGGGACAGCGCCATGGTGCTGTTTCGATGTTTATAAATATCCAGCCTTCGGATTTTAGGGTTTACCAGTCGAAAAGGGGGTTATTTGCAGCCGTTTTCAGAGGGTTTTTTTTGCAGCAAATCAGTGGCAACGGCTTGGACATTGACAGAAGCTTTGGGGTTGATGAAGATCGATATTATCGGGTAATTGTATCTTGATTCTGTGAGTTTTTCATTCATGTTCCTAAATATTAATTGTGTAAAATACTTAGAAGCTAGGGGGCTTTTGTTGAGACCTAAGGGATATTTTGGGGAGTGTTATTGTATCCAATGACTAACAATATTAGTGAATTACTCACATCTAAGTGGAAGATTGGACGTAGCCCTTACTAGTGAACCAGTATAATTTGCTGTGTCGTTTACTGCTTTTCTTTCTATTTGCATATTCTTGGTTGTGTTGATATTTTCTGTAGAATGGGAAATTATTAAGGTCAGTTAATTTCCCAGCAAAAAGATACTAACTTCTAAGTATACCGAGTGTAGACAACACTCTATAGTCCAAGATCCACTTCTTCTCTTTTGCTCTTCCGAAGAAAAACAATGCGCCACTCTCCCTTTTTTTGCTTCGGTTTTCCTTCACGGTAAAAAGCTAAAAAATGCTCAATAATACATATATCAAAAAATATTAAAGTTGAAAATGAAATTTATATTCAATATTAATTACGTTTCAAAAAATCTTATATTAATATGAATTCTACCTAATAAAATACAAAAATTAATACATACAGACAATTAGTGTAAAAAAACTTAAAATATTAATTTTAAGAAAATCTATTATATAAATGTAAATTATATTAGATTAATGTATAAATCATATGAATATTCATAAGAGTGTTTTCGGAACATTATATAAATTTATAACATTCTGATTAATAAATCCTGCAAAACAAACGTGGCTCAGACATCTAAAATTCCAGATATCTAAGATGTCGGGCATCTGCCTTCCCAAAAAATAAATGGCCCCTAATTTCTTTTATCTTGAATTCTTGTTCTCTCTTTTGCCTCTCAAACGTTATTTCTATTTTAGTAATTTAATTATTCTAAAATAACTTTTCAAAACAAAAATCAATTATTCAAAACAACTTTTAAACCTATCAGAATCAACTGCAGAACCAAACATTAAAATAATTTATTAAACAATTTTTACAGAAGTGGTTATGATTCAACCACTGTACTTAAAAAAAAAAGAAAAAAAGAAAATTCACTTCAGATAGAACACGTATTTTAAATTTACACATCCCAAACATGTCCCTATAAATTTGTCCTAAATGTATGAACTTTAAATCCCCACCCATGCTGTTAAACTAATAAAAAGAAAGAAAACCAATCGTTTGTTTTCTTGAAAAGTTAAATAACAAGAACCTAATTTTTTATTTTTTTTTTATAGTTCAACGATGCGCATATTTTTGTTATTTCTAACAAAAAGTAATAACAAAGCATAATTTAATGCCATCATTACATAAAAATGATGATTATTTTAATATGCTATATAAAGATATAATATACAATTCATTTAAACAAAATATCATGTAATATAGCAAATTTGAACGTAACTCAACGAGTTAGCTAGCTCTCCGATAAGCGGACATCTCCCGCAACGCAAGTTGCATTGTTCACCGCTATCCAAGAAGCAAAAGATTCGAGAGTCCAGGTTCGATCCGACCTTGATTCTATCGAATTGCCGTCTCACCCCACTCCGAAATCTCGAATAACTGGCCAAGCCACTAAAGTAGCTAAAGTGGTGATAAACCCCATCAGAAAAATGGATCCTATAGCAAGCAAGATACTTATAACCAAAAGGTCATGATCAGTTCGAATCCCCACCTCTATATGTTGTACTAAAAAAATCTATATAATGTAATAGGCAATAGTTATTATTAAACCATATGACAAATAAACTAGGCTTCTCAAATAAAAAATGATAGATAAAATATGATACCAACTCATGTATATGTCAATATGAACTTAGCTCATAACAGTTAAAAAATATTGCTCTTTTCATATGAGTCGGAGAGGTTTAATCCTCAATCTCTACATTTGTAGACCTAGGTGGTAAGTTCGAATTCTCATCCAGATTTATGATGCAATATTACAAAAGAGAATTTTTAAATTTTACCTTCGTAGAAATATCTATTTGTAATTTAACATATTAATTATTTAATATGTATTGCATCAAGATTATACTATTTTGTAATTACGTTAAAGCGAGCATAACTCAACGGTAATTAGCATATATCTTTAACCAAGAGGATGTGAGTTTGACTCCATCCTTACCCGTTGTACTAAAAAAAACTATTTTGTAATTACAAAAACTGTGTTATATATTAAAAAAAATTCAATAGTTATTCAAATATGCTGGCTGAATTTTGCTTCCTCTTTGAATTATGAATTGTAGCCCCAAAATGTACCCTTAACTTCGTTATTTATGGAGGGTATGTTTGGAAGTGATGCAAGGAGTGATTTTGAAAAAAGAGATCTAAGGATAATTGATTTTCCAAAATCATTATATTTTAAAAATGAATTTTAAATGATTTTATGTTATTCTAAAATCAATTTTTTAATTTGCCAAACATGATTAATGTAAATGAAAATGATTTTGACAATGACAAAAATGGTTTTGCCATACCAAAATCACTCTCAAACACACTCGAAATGTGTTGTGGCTATTTTCTTTGGGTTAAGTTCTTTTGAACGTACAATAATGTTAAACTCAAATTAATTTTTTTAAGTCGTAATTTTCTTTTGTCTATATATAATTTATATATACGAATTTTATAGATATCTTAATAATTTCGTAATGAAAATATTGGCATAGATTTTGAGTTTAAATGAAAAAGAAAATGTGCTTCCATGATTAAGATTTTCATTGGTTATTTCTTCTTTTCTTTAAATGGAACCTCCAATGTTTTGACCTAAAATATACTTGAATTTTGTGATTGATAGTGTATTACCATGTGTAAATGAACAGAAATGTTACTAAATGATTTGGGCTTAATGTTTTTAAGTATTATTAAATTAAATTTAAATTTAGTATGCTATTTTATTTTGTTGGTGGAATATTTTTCTTTTTTTAATTAAGTTAAAATCTGTTTAATTGAATCAAGATTGAATTTGATTTTTTTTTTCAACAACTTATAAAAATGAATTTTGGTTAGGATTTCAAAATATTGTTGAAATTATCTACGGCAGCATCAACAGCGGAGGTGGTCGGAGCGGCAGCAGAATCAGCAAGCAGCACCAGAGAGATGGTGGTTGATGATTTTGGTTGGAGGGGAAGAGATAAAGTGGGATGGGGTAAAAAAAAAAAAAGACATAATAGTCTTTCAAGAGACGACCAAATTACGGGTTTGTCATGCACATTGAATATCTCTTGAAGAAACGATACATTTTGCGGTAGGAGAGAGGACCTTCTTTTGGCAAAGAAGAAAAAAAATTTGTACGGTCGTCTCTTCAAGAGTTTACCAAATACTGACAATAGTACAATTGAGACCGAGTGACACCATAATATGGAATGCATTTTTTGGAGTAAGTTTCAAAAAACACAATTTTCATTTAATAGGTTTTAAATTACGATTAAAATAAGTTAAAAAGTATTATTTAGAAAAAAGTCTGAGAAAATAAGGATCCAAAATAAACAAAATAAATACGAAAATAGTGGAGGAACAAATTAGGATATATTTTGTTTATTTATCGAAAAATACACAATAGGATTTGTACCTATATAGGTTGCCTAATTATGAATACAAATTGATCATATACGAACGTAAAGAATACAAAGGAAGCAATTTTATATTAAGGCATAAACTATAATTAAACCAAAGTAGAAAACCCTCTTATTCTCTCCGTATGCATCCATCAAATGGGGCTTTCTTCGGTACACACAATCATATATTTAAAGTCATCTAAAGTCCCCTCTTCTCCCACCATGACAAAAGAGAAGGAATGCTCTGCTCATTTCTGAAGAAGTTAGAAGGATCGATCTTAGTTTTAACACTCACCAGCCTCTTAAAATTGCCCTTGAAATATTTTACTCCCCAAATGCTTGCTTCCCCATAGCTCGTGTTCCCATTCTTGTTGTTCGTCCCAATATCTAAGTCTCTATAATTGATATATGCCGCTCTTGGATTCTTCGAGACGAAAGGTGCCACATAACTGTAAAGCTTACGAATCCAATTTATATGTCTTTGTGCAACATCTTCGCCTTCTTCTTCCCAATACACCAAATGTTGAATCTTGTAAAGATTTCCAGCTCTATGCGGAAAGGGAATCTCTGATTCAGAAATCTCATTCATTTTTCCACCGTAAGGGCTCAGAATCATCTCTGCTGCTTCAGCATCTTCTTCGTTGAATAATTTCCATATGCCCTCAAGCCCAGGTTTGGGGATTGGCTCGTTTACATAGTCTGATTTGGCTTTGAAGAATCTTTTGGGGACCAATGGCCTTCTATCGAGAAGAACCTCCAATCGCTCCCCTCTAGGGAAGCCGGCAAAATAGAGAATGGACTCAATCCAACTCATTTGTATGCAATCTTCTTTTGCCAGTCCCAACCCAGGGAAAGTCTTGTGCATTATCGAAAGAAGCTTTTCGACTTTTCCGAGGAATAAAGAGTTGAAAGCTGCTTCAATTGTCCTTTTTTCCCCATATTGATCCGTTGAGTTCACGCCTCTTAATATAATTCTGATGAAAAGTTTGTCATCTTGTTTGTCGGCCACGTATTGCCACCGGTGGACAAGGTCGGTGGCGTTTTGTTCCAAATTTCTTGTAACCGTGAAAACAGTCACCACCGGTGGAACGGGGAGAAGCTTTATTTTCCATGCAAGAACAATTCCAAAGCTTGCTCCACCTCCTCCTCTAACAGCCCAAAAAACATCCTCTCCCATTGATTTTCGGTCGTGTAGTTTACCGTTGACGTCAATGAAGTAAGCGTCAACCACGTTATCAGCAGCGAGGCCGAATTTCCGTAGCATCAAACCATAACCACCACCGCTGAAATGCCCACCAACACCGACGGTGGGGCAAACCCCGGCTGGGAACCCCAAAGTTTTGCTTTTCTCTGCAATTCTATAATAGAGTTCACCAATGGTGGCTCCAGATTGGACCCATGCAAATTTCTTTTCCACGTCAATATTGATTGACCGAAGGTTTATTAGATCGACGACGATGAAGGAGACGTCAGAGACATAAGAAAGACCCTCATAGTCGTGGCCGCCACTTCGTGTTCGTATTTGAAACCCGTTGTTTTTGGCACAAACGATAGATGCTTGAACTTGTGAAACTTGCAATGGTGTGACAATGACTTGAGGCTTTGGGGTTTCGGAAGTTGTGAATCTTAAGTTATGAGTTGAGAAGTTCAAAACTGAAGAGTACGAAGGATTAGTTGGAGTGTAAATAATATTTGAAATTGATGAGCCATTAGGGGAATGAAGAGAAAGACAATGAAGAAAATCTTCATGGTTGTGAGCAGAAGCTGCCGATACAAACAAGACAACAAAAGTATAAGCTAACAAGGTAATTGGAGACTTCATGTTTGGTTTTGTGTTTCGAAATGGATGAGGGCTTTGTTATTTATAGTGGTAAGGAGGCAGCTTAA
>NW_019104578.1:37044-51267 GCF_001995035.1 Momordica charantia
ACCGATTCTTCTTCTCATAGCTCTTTCAATTTTCTCTAGCTCCCTCATAATTTCCTCTCCTAAATCTTTCTCTTTTCCTTCCCCAATATGTAATTATAATATATTAATATAAACAAATCGTACAAACTATTTAGCAATGATTTCATGTTTCCAGTTTTTAAAAATTATGTCTATTTTTTCTCAATTTTTTTTATATATTTTTCACAATTTCTTACCAACACATTTAAAATCTTTAGCAAAATTTTAATAACTAAAAATTTTTTTTAGAAACTACTTTTCAAAATTTAAGCTAAAATTTCAAAACATTATTAAAAAGTAGATAAAAAAGTATGAAAAAATACGCAAGTGAAAAAACTCAAAATAAAATGTTTATCAAACGCTTATATAGTCCCTCTACAAAAAATTAAGATTACTTTAAAACAAAATAACCTCTCGGTGACATCTATAGTATATATAGAAGGGATTATTGGGAGAAATTTTTGTCCTCATTTTGGCCCTTTCTTTTTTTAACTCATGTATAATTTTTTTTTTACCTTTTCATTTTCTTAAATTAGATAAATATATATGTTGAGGGTAAAACCGAGAAGGATACGTATCCACCTTTGATGAGTGCAGGACCACAAGCGGTTACACACAGTACACTACAACGACAAGGGGATACTCGTTTTCGTCTCCGTCAAACCTTGGTAAGGTTCTTCGCTTTGCATCGAATTAAACCACATGCTCCACCATAATAACCCGTCGTCTTACTTTGAAACAAGGGACGCTTCTGGTTCTGTCAGTGCTTGAAACAATTTAGTCTTCTTAGCGTGCTTCAGCGACAGGTGGTAGGCTCCAAACCTGCCAGTGGTGGCACCACTTGCCAGTTGTCGAGGACGTACACCCTCGACAGGCATCATACTATGTGGCGCATCCCTGCCACCCCAACCGTCGTCCTTACTCGTCGGCTACCTGAGCCTATATAAGGAAGGACGCTTACCTTCACCAGGTAAGTGAAAAGCCTGTCACTAATACTTAAGGTGTCTTTTCCCTATTTCCTACCCCGGTTATTGACTTGAGCATCAGAGTGTATTAGGCAGGACACCGCACCAGTGCCACTCGTCCGAGGGACACGTGGACCTTTCCAAAATCCGGCGTCAACAATATTAATTGGGGATAAATTTTATATTTTCATTTTGTATTTCAATTTTAACAAAATATAAATAGTGGTCCATGATGTGATAAATAATTGACAATTTGGTCATTAATCTTGTAAAAATTTTTAATTTTGTCCCTAGTGTACTAAGATTTTCAATTAAGACATTTTGCAGAAAAAAAAGTTTATTGGAATGGTAAATAAAAAGTTGATATCATCAAATTATTACTTTATTAATATATTTATACACGTGAACATGCTACTTAGATACTACTCATTGATATATAAAATTCATCTGGCTTATCATCAAAATCAAACTTGCTCATTAACTAAGTGTATTATTTCTAGCTTGCATGTCTAGACATGCTCGCGTATCTAAATAGGTTAATGAAAACAATAATTTAATGAAATACATGTATTTTATTAACAAAAATTAATCTATATAATACAATGACCTAATTGAAAATTTTTAATTCATTAAAAGTAAAATCGAATATTTTAAAATATTAAGGACAATAGAACAGTTGATATATTTAGCATTTTAATTTTTGTAATATTCATATTTTAATCTTTATTTGTTCCTAAAATAAGAACACTATTCTTTTTAAGACTAAAAAAAATATTATTTTAATAGATGTAATTCGATGAGCATTTTAGTTATCAACAAAATCATCAACAATCTTGACAATGCGAGGAAAAATCGTAATTGGTTTTAATTTTTAAAAAAATGTGATATTATGTTCCATCACCTTTTTAAAAGTAAAAAGATATATTTTTTTTAACCTTAAAAATAACTTGAGAGGAATACATTTTAATTTATTTTCTCTTTCCTCTCATTTAATATTCAATTTTATTTTTAACTATCTGAAAAAGTATTTTGACTGAATTTAAATTTTTAATAACATATTTTCATTTAAGTTATTCTATAATAATATATATTTTTTTCAATCCTCATCTCGGACCTTTTAGTGGAGAATATATGACTTAACCAATTGAGTTASGCTCAAGTTGGCATATTAAAAAAAGATTATTATAAAAAATTAATTTACATATGGTCTATTATAGTCTATTTTTATTAAAAAAAATTAATGATCTACTTTATTGGGTAAACTGCATTTGCATTTTATTTTTATATTGTATTAAATAAAATGAAAATGTTACCGACAAAGATTATTTTAAAACGTTTAGAATCACGTGCTACACCTAATATTGTAATTAGGTTCCAAAGTTTGTTAGATTTCAACGTTATTGAATTTTAGATTTATTCGATCGACCAGCGGGGCAAGAAAGAAATTCCCGTGCACGTATTCTCCAATTAACTGTTTTTTTATTTTTCCCATGTAACTTGAACAAAAGATTTTTGTCACACTCAATCCAATATTGAGCTTTTTTTTCTTTTTTTGTGATCGTTAAAAAATATATATTGAGCTTTTTTCGAATATATATATATCTATAATATCGGCTATTGAAGTGTCGAACCTACTGCCCCATTTGTCTAACAAGGGGGCGGGCGTAACAGCTACATGAACTCCTTCTTTTCCGTTGGTGCCAGTGCTTTCTTGGACCTTTGGTACTTCGGTAGGGCGAGCAGCCCTTTTTCTCTTTTTCGGGAGAACGAGGGGTAAAAGCCCGAGAACTAAGAGGAAACAATGAGACGGGACATGGGACACCGAACAATGTCAGCAATCAAAAGGGGATTACAGTCGGAATCACAATAAAAGAAATTACGACCAGAATTAGATCAAAAGAAATTACGCCCTAGTATAGTTACCAGAATTAGAGTCGGAATCATGACCATATTTAAAAAGGCTTATCAAATTTTGCCTCTTGGGATCTTGCCAAATTCGCACCAATCTTCTAAGAAGAGGGATTAACAAGACTGCAGAATAGAATAGYTTTAAGACCGGTGTGGCTTTTGCCACACGGACTCCGATGCTTAAGTCAGTATCACATTAGTTGAGTATAGAGAGTAGGGTGTATAGAAGACGAATCCTAATCTCTCCAGGATTTACATCAGTCGAATCTTATTCCCTTCAGTATTTACATAAGTCAAATTTAGTCCATCTAGGAGATCTAGATAGAGTGAGCCTTATGCTGCATTCACGACCGAGACTAAGTCAACTAGGATCGGGCTGTGCGGGCGTCGGGAAGAATCGATGAGGTTCTCGGCCCTCCTTGGCGCCAAGAAGGTCTCCACGCCGGCCCACTTACCTTTCGCGGGTCCGCTTCTTCTTTGGCTCCATTCCTCCTTCCCGATTGTTTAATCCGATCTCCATTTTCTTCGTATAACAATAATATATATATATATATATATATAGATATATAGATAGATATACATACATACTTATATATACACATACATACTTATTGACAAATTGCAAATAGAATTTATTAACTGAATTTTGTAACTTTTCAATAAATTTCAGCTAGAATCCCTGCTTGTGTTTAAAGGGATAAATATCATAGGAGAAAAGTTATAAAATTTTATCCCAATAAAATATTTTAAAAAAAATTCACTTAAATGCGTAGTTTAAGAAAAATTAGATTAAAAGAAATTACGCCGTAGYACGGTGACAACAATTACCGCCGGAATCACGACCATATTTGAAAAGGTGCTTATCTATAAGGACGTTTGTTTCATGGAAATCTAAGATTCCTGTAAGACGGACATCTGGATTCTCACGTTTGTTTTGTGATAATCTAGGATATCCGAGTATCTCGAGATGCCTGGGTATCTTAGGATATCATTTGGAAGACATCCAARTCGATTTGGATGTCTTTTGAGACATGCGTTTTCCATGATTCCCATGTCGAGAGCATTCTATGTTGACATTTTTACTCCTACGTTATTTTTTCATATATTTTTTTTATCAAATTTCTTTGGTTTTATTTGTAATTTTATAGTTTAAATAAATAAATATATTCATGGACTAATAGCAATTAAGTATATTTATGTATTACATGTACATATAAAATAAACTTCAATTAAATTATATAATATCTTCATTTAGTTTTAATATTTGGAATGAATTATTATGAATAATATCTATTATCTTAAAAAAATAATTTTGTAGCAGCATTTTTTTAACGATCAGCTTACCTTTGATATTTTTCTTCTTAAAAGAATATAATTTGATAATATAATAAATGAATTTTACCTCATATAATATTAATTATATAATTGTATTTTTTAAAAAATATTAAAGTTGAGAGTGAAATTTATATTAATATTAATTAACTTTTAAAAAGTCTTATATTAATATGAATTCTACCTGAATAACATCAAAAAAAAAAATTAATACATATATAAAATTAATATAAAAAAACCTAAAATATTGAATTAAGTTTAAGAAAATCTATTATATAAATGTAAATTATATTAGATTAATGTATAAATTATATGAATATTGGTAAGGACGTTTTTGGAACATCATATAAATCTAGAACATTCTCATGAATAGATCGTGAAAAAAAACAAACGTGGTTATCTAAATATTCCCGAACACCCATATATATTTTCCTACGAAACAAATGTGGTCATTTGAAGATACCGAACATCTAAAAAATCCGGATATCTGAAATTCTAGGCGTTTGAAGATACCGGAGATTTGCATTACCGAAAAACAAACGACCCTTAAGGAGTATTGCAAAAAGAAACGAAGAGAATAATTTCAACCTAATAGTATACTTTAATTTAATTATGAGGCAGCTTCTTTACTGAAASGTAAATAACTTAAATTGTCTATTCAAAATAATAGTAAAAAAGTGGTCCAACTCATTCATTGAGCATACAATATCAATCAAATATTTACCTTAAACATTAATTATAAAATATTTATTTCAAAAAATAATATAMGATGGTGAGTTTTGTTGGGATAATGGAGTCAAAATAGATGACCTATGCGGGATATTTGACCTCTTATAAATAGAACCTTTTTGTTAAGGTTTCATTAGTACAAAATCCAAATAAGAGAAACTTGAGTGGTTGTGGGCAGTACGTGAAAAAAAGGAGTTTGTATCCCGTGGGTTTTAGTGAGGGTATTTTCAATTGTGTAATCCTAGGTAGCCATTGTTAGGGTACTTAGAAGCAAGATAATAATATCTTGAGTGAGATCTCAATTGTAATATTCTCAACTATAGTTGAACCTGTTTTTTCGCAGAAGACTAGACATAGTCTTAAGATAGGACAAACCACTATAATCCCTGTGGTGTTAAGTTTTTTATCYGTATCTCTTATTCCTTTGTTATTRTTACTTACTTATTTACTTTTAGCMTGTAGAAGGAGAAAATAAAATAGTTCATGTTTAAAGAACTTACATGAGGATCGATTGATCTATATTTTTTTTCTAAAATTTGGTGTGAATTTATACTTTATCAAACTAAGTACAAATTCACACGAAACCTTAACTTAAGCCCTGAGAAGAGATTTGTCAAAAGTTTTCTTTTATCGGCAAACAAATCCTCCAAGTTCTACATTGTCATTCTTTGATGGATGTATCTCAAAAAAGTCTTGAATAAAGAAATTTCAAAGGCTTCAATCCTGCTTGAAAGTTCTGCAATGTCATTATCACCACTTTTTAATTTGGAAGTGAATAAGATTTTTATTTCAATTTTACAGAACAATATATCTACGAAACATTAAACATATCCATCAATATTTGAACTCAAATTTTTTTTTGTTTAATTAATTAAAATATCAAACACCTTAAACGGCTTGTTTTCTTTTCTTACCTGTTTGTGCTCTTAAATTCTGAAAAATCTCTAATATCTTTTCAAAGCTCATGTTTCTTAAAATTATATATATATACATACACGCACGCACGCACACGGATCAAATGGGAGTAATAGACGCCCTAACGATTAATATTTTCTTAAGACTTAATAGTGATTTTAACGTAATATCTAAGTATGAAATCTCATATGTTGGTTTGATAACTATTTTGTTTTTCATTTTCTGATTTTAAAAATTATATTTGTTTTTTTAACATGAAATATTAAGTTCAATATGTAATCTGACTTTACACCAATTTCTTTTTATTTGTGAATGTTCACAACCTAACTTAATTTACTAAATCACTACTTTCACTCTCTATAGTTAATTAAATTATGTCAATCGAGATTAAACAGGTTAAAGATATTTATATCCTAATCCTGATTTCAAATACTACCCCACATTGTATTAAAAAAATAAAGAAAAATCTATCTTACTCATAATAGGAGGAATTTTCTTTTTCTTCTTTTTCTAATAAGTAATTGACTTGACCAAATTTCTTAGGAAACTATATGGAGAAAAACTGACCAAAAAAAAAAATTGTTTTCTCAATCCATTATAATTAGTTCCGTGCTTTGAATTTTCTTTGTTCAATAATCTAAATCTCAAACTTTGACACTTCCGTTTTCTTCAGCTAAATAAAAAAGAGAGGTGCCTCTTTTACACTATAAATGGAACCCTTCATCCATTGCCAAAACMCAAAACCAAATATGAAGTCTCCAATTACCTCCTTAGCCTATATTTTTGTTGTCTTATCCTTTGTATGGGTAGCTTCTGCTTCCAACTATGAAGATTTTCTCCGTTGTCTTTCTTTTCATTCTCCCAACAACTCTTCAATTTCAAAGATTGTTTACACTCCCATCGATATTTCGTACTTTTCAATTTTGAACTTCTCAATCCAGAACCTAAGATTTGCGACTGCCAAAACTCCAAAGCCCCAAGTAATCGTGACGCCCTTGCAAGTTTCCCACATTCAAGCATCCATCATTTGTGCCAAAAGTAACGGCTTCCAGATACGAACACGAAGTGGTGGTCATGACTACGAGGGTCTTTCTTATGTCTCYGATAACGTTCCTTTCGTTGTTATTGATCTGACAAACCTTCGATCGATCGACGTGGATGTGGAAAAAAACGTTGCATGGGTGCAATCTGGAGCCACCATTGGTGAACTCTACTATAGAATTGCAGAGAAAAGCAAAACTTTAGGGTTCCCAGCTGGGCTTTGCTCGACAGTTGGTGTTGGCGGGCACTTCAGCGGCGGTGGCTATGGTGTGATGCTACGAAAATTTGGCCTCGCTGCCGATAACGTGATTGATGCTTACTTCATTGATGTCAATGGTAATCTCTTTGACCGAAAATCAATGGGGGAGGATGTTTTTTGGGCCATTAGAGGAGGAGGAGGAGCGAGCTTCGGAATCATTCTTGCATGGAAAATAAAGCTCCTCCCAGTTCCACCAGTGGTGACTGTTTTCACAATCACAAGAAACTTGGAACAAAACGCCACCAATCTAATCCATCAGTGGCAATATGTTGCTAGCAAACAAGATGACAGACTTCTTATCAGAGTCATATTAAACGGCATGATCAACTCAAGCAATAATCAAAACMAAAAAAAAACACTGGAAGCTTCTTTCAACTCCTTGTTCCTCGGACAAGTCGATGAGCTTCTTCCCATCATGCAAAAGACTTTCCCTGAGTTAGGGCTAACGAAAGAAGATTGTATAGAAATGAGTTGGATTGAAGCTGTTCTCTATTTTGCCGGCTTCCAAGGACAACCATTAAATGTCCTTCTCGATAGGAGTTTGGCATGGAAAGGCACCTTCAAAGGTAAATCCGACTATGTCAATGAGCCAATCCCCAAAGCTGGGATCGAGGGTATATGGGAATTATTCAATGAAGAAGAAGTTCAATTTGCACAAATGCTTCTTATCCCTTACGGTGGAAAAATGAGTGAGATTTCTGAATYAGAGATCCCCTTTCCACATAGAGTTGGAAATCTTTATAAGATTCATTATGCTGTGTTATTGGGAGAAGGCGAAGATACTGCACAAAGACAAATAAGTTGGATCCGTAAGCTTTACAGTTACATGACTCCTTTCGTTTCAAAGAATCCAAGAGCTGCATATATCAATTACCGAGATCTGGATATCGGAACAAACAACAAAGATGGAAACACGAGTTATGACAAAGCAAGCATATGGGGAATGAAATACTTCAAGAGTAATTTTAAGAGGTTGGTGAGTGTAAAAACTAAGGTCGATCCATCTAATTTCTTTAGGAATGAGCAGAGCATTCCTTCTCTTTCGCCGTGGTGGAAGAAGAGGGGACATTAGATGTCGTGATTCAAAGAAAACCCCAATTAATACAGTGGATGTATACTGATATCAGAATAATGGGGTTTTCTATACTTTGTTTAGTTTATGCCTTAATATATATTGTATTCTTTTGGCTCATATATGGTCAATTTGAAGCCAAATAATATACGTACAAATCCTTTTTGTATTTTTGCATTAAATAAATATTTCCTAGTTTGCTTGTTAGAATTTTTTGTATATATATATATTTTTGTAGCTAAGCTTGTATAAAATTTATTTGAGCAGTTCTTTATTCTATGATTTTTTTTTGTTCAAATATTACCGTAAAAATTATATAAAAGTTACGGACTTGTATAGAGATGTATTAACCAATTGAGTTATATACATGTTCATATCAATTCTATGAAATTCATTTTGGTTTTTGTTTTTTTATATATATTAAGTTTGAAATTTTTGTGCTTAGTTCATCTCCAAATTGAAGTTAAAATTAATTTGAATAAAGAAAACTTGATGCTAAATTTGATGTATGTGGGTCAGAATTGAAAATAATAGCTCATGTGTSATATACCATCAACCTAAAGGTTTTCGTTCAAATTCTTTCCAAAAAATATATTAAAAAAAAAAGAATAAGGAAAATTTTGAAACTAAAATACAATCTTTTAACGTTAATATATATTCAAGCTTCCGACCGAAAAGGAAGGAATAGATGCCTCTCCACTTAAACTATAGTCATTTTTGGCATATTTCTTCTCCCCCTCATACTTGATTTAATAATTCACATGATTCTTAAGGTAAAAATATATTTTTTAGAAAATGATAATATCATAATTTATGGATTTGGAAATCATACCGACTACTCCACGAGAGGTAGAGATTATATGTTGACAAAAGATATAAAGAAACAAACAAAATTAGATATAAAATGTATGGGTTGTTATGTTTGAATTAAAAGACAAAAGTTGCAAGTCTTTTTAGATCAATACATAATAAATGAACACTATTGGTTAAAATTTTTGTTAYAATATAATATTTGAGTGTTACAAAGAAAATAATTAAAAACAGATCTCGGGCCCCTCATCATCGAAATTCGAAAATGATGTCTAAACAACTATAAATAAATTATATTTAATTGAGTTTTTAACCAAGTTTATATTATAATATTAGAATTTAATACCTAAAAAGTTTAAGTTTATAGTTCAAATTCATAACTCCACTCATGCCATGAAGTATATGGGTTAATGTAAATTGGCTTGATGGATCAGAATGTTTTAATTGTGTTTAGTTTTGGAATAATCAGGAAATTAAGTTCWATTTTGCATGATATTTTATTAAGACTAATTGGAGCACTATTTTTTATTAACTTTTAACATATGTCATATATAGTAGCTAGTATTATTATATTCAATGAAGAAAGAAGTTTAATTTGCACAAATGGTTCTTATCCCTTCCGGTGGGAAAATGAATGAGATTTTTGAATGAGAGATTCCCTTTCTGCTAGAGGTGGAAATCTATACCAAATCTACTATTTGGTGGTTTGGACAGAAGAAGATAAAGATATTGAACAAAGACATATAAGTTGGATCCATAAGCTTTATGGTTATGGCTCCTTTCRTTTTAAATGACTGAGACCTGGATATTTGAATAAACAACAAAAATGGGAACATGAGCTTTGACAAAACAAACATATAAGGASTTGAAAACTTCAAGGGTGATTTAAAGAGGTTGGTGGGCGTAAAAATCAAAGTTGATCCTTCTAATTTCTTTAGAAATCAGCAGAACGTTCCATTCTCTTTTGCCATCGTGGAACAGAAGGGGACATTAGATGTTTTGAAATATTATTGGAAGAAAGTCTCATTGAATGGATGTATAGGGAGAAGAATAATGAGGTTTTCTAGACTTTGGTTGGTAGTTCTAAGCACCTTAATAAAATTGTCACCTTTGTATTCTTCATGTTCATTCATATATTATCGATTTGTCTTTGGAAGGCAACTAATATACGAACAAATTCTATAGTATTTTTGCATTAAATAAATACTTCCTTGTTTGGTTCTTCATTACTACTAATCTTGTCTTTCATGACAGTTATGAACAGTAACAAAAAGATTAGAATAAAAAAAATTGCCACAAATTATGCGAGCCCATTATTAGTGGTAAAAAATGCTAACTTCTTGATTTTTATAATTWTATGATAGTTAAAAGCTACCACGAAAATTGATTTTTTTTAATTGTCACAAAATGATGGAGGCGCGATTTCGCTGGAAAAAACGGTGATTTACATATTTTTCCAATTTTTATGACATTATATAAATGTCACGAAAAATAAAAAAAAAAATCCAGTATTCCATTATAGTTAGTTTGACCATTTTGAAAAATGTAACAAATGATAACGGGTATTTTTTTCTTTTTGCCAAAAAAAAAAAAGAGTCTTTAAGAATGACTTAATTCTTTCGGGATTGCATGGTTGCAATGAGTAGAGATTTATGATTATTAGTTTCCACAAATTGTCCATAAAGTAGTAGAACAATTTCACATTTTTTTCAACTTTGCTCGGGGAACCTATACAATCACATTGCAACTATTATATTCTTGGAGTCGTTTATAGTGGAAAGAAAAATGAAGATGTACTATTATGTTTTGTTGTATACGTCTCTGAAATTAGTCGTGGAACTTTGATACAAAACTGCCCCGTAAAATTAGTTGGGTTTGTCTGAACATTTTCATTTTGATTTTTCACTTCTTTAAATTATAAAATTCCATTCTAATCCTTGTTCTTTGTCATTACAAAGACCCCACGTATTTCTCGCATTTGACAACACGGCAGTAGGCACTTCGACAATACTATGGCTGTTCTTTTTGTTCATTTTTCAAAATTATATCTTTATTACTTAGTTTGGATTTTGTGGTTTATTGTGTTCGAAAGGTGTACAATATTATTAAATCTATTTCGCAACCGTCATGAATTTGTCATATATAAAATTTCCTTAGACATTGCAAATCGTTATTAAATACAAAATGTGGCAAAAAAAAAACCGTTATAAACTAATTATTTTAGTGATATTTGATTATTTTAGTTACAGTTATAAACTGTCATCAAATAAATTTTYTGTGATATTTTTTAATTGTGGTGGATGATCCATTTGTGACAAATTATAACGTAAGTTTTTCAATAACTATCACGTTCTCTACTTTCTTGATGTCTTAGTTCATGACAGTTACATCACTGTCATCAATTATGTTAATGATAGGTTTTTAACTATCGTTGAAGCCTTAATTTGTTGTGCAGTGCTTAAACTATTTTGGTAAAACTTGGATCCTTTCTTTTTCATCTAAATTTGCATAAARGATTGTTTGGGCAGTTCTTTATTTTTTTATTTTTCTTTTCTTGAATATTACTTTACAAATATGAGGAGTGAACCTATAACCTCCCACTCAATAAAAAGAAAATAGAAAATAGAAAGGTCATTAACCAGTGTTATATACATGCTCATATTGGCTTTATGACATTTAGTTTGATTTTTTTTCAATGATCAATGATTTTATAATAACAAAATATAATAAAAATTAACTAAAATCTGGTATAAAATAGCATGGAGATTTATTTAAGTAAAATAATTAAACTAGTATGTATAAAAATAATTAGAATGTAGATTTTTTTTTTTTTTACTTCGAATGTAGATTTATTTAAACTAGTATCTGCTAAGGTTAGATCAGGGAAACATGTCACAAGCCAAATACAAAATTTTAAATTAAGGTCAAAATACTACTTGATCCATGTATTTTAATCTTAGTTTATTTGAGTGTTTTAGTTTTAAAATGTCTACACGGAGATTAATTTATTTAATTGAAACAAAATTTATAATTTTTTTTGGTTTGAAATTATGTTCTCGCATGGCAGGTTGGAGATCTATTTATTTATTTTTAAGTTGAACGTGATTCCCATGTGTTGTGTCTCCTCTCCCTCTCTCTTCCATTACGTGATTGATTTAAAATATTATCCACTGGCTCTTTCAAAATTTCCCCTCCCACGTGATTCATGAAGTGATGGGAGGAGCGTTTTTTTTTAGTCTTCTGTTTTCTCTCTTCCATTACCAATTCAATTTTCTATTTTTCAAAATCATTTTTTGAAATCCTTAGTAAATATAAAAATCAAAGAGTCCATTTTATAACGTTTTGGTTTTTAGTTTTTAGTTCTTCCGGTTGGTTTTCTTTCTTTTTCATTTTCTGTTTTTTAAAAATAAAAATCATATATGTCTAATAATTTTTTTTAAAATACTGAAAATCAAACATGTTTGATAACTCATTTTTGTTTTCAGCTTTTTAAAAAGTTAGACAATTAAAGAGATATCCTAGAGAGAAATGTATCATGTACGGAAGAGATGACAACGAGGTGGCGCGAGAGTTGGGATGTCCTCCTATCCTCATTCTCGAGAAAATTTGTAGTTCTCGTCTCCATCTCATTCTCCAATTTGGGGAATCAAGGTCCAAGTCCAGGAATACTCGTTTGGAGACGAGGATTTCAAGGAAAATTATCGATTTAGTAATTATTTTTTGTTAATTTTAGAATTTAAAAAATAAAAAGAGTAATATATATATTATAGGTTTTGAGCATTCATTAGCCTACCTCATCCAAGCTTCGCAGAGTCAGCTAATATACCTAACATAAAATAATGTCTATCATTTAACTGCAAATTTCTCTCTTTCCCCTACTTTCAAAAATAATAATAAATAAACTTTCTGATATTATTACACGCGACGAGTTTTCTGACTATTAATAATTGATATATACCTAACATAAAATAATATCTATCATTTAACTACAAATTTCTCTATTTCCCCTTCTTTCAAAAATAATAATAAATAAACTTCCTCATATTATTACAAATAGTGCCTGACGAGTTTTCTGACTATTAATAATTGATATTTTTTATTTAAAGTATAAAATTGTAACTAATATATTTTTAAAATTTATAAAATGAATAAACACAAACCTACCGGTGGTAAAAGTGGAAATGAGATTGGTAATTTAACTTTTCTTTACTTTTTTATTTGTCTTAAACCGTCGGCTCAAGCATGAAAAAAAGTTTTTTATCTATTGTTGATCCAAAAATTTGGCTTCCCGAGATTCCTCCAAATTTGCACAATCTTCTAGAATACTAGGGATCAACGTGACCTACAAAACCAAAATAGTCAGAGAGTAGAGAGTAGGATACTTAGGTGTAATAGAAGTTGAATCCTGATCCTTCTAGGGATTGTGGAATTTGAATCCTGATACATTTAAGAAGTCTCAGCCAGCACATCTTGTCATGGGTCTGTTGTCAGATCAAGATCAGTCGAGACACGATGGACTCGGGCCGGCATGCATTGCGGTCGAGTCAGGTCTTCTGGAGTTCTCGGCCGGGGCGCGAGCCTTGGTCGGCGCCAACCACTAGTCGGTTAGGGGGCCGGTTTGGGTTGCCAAGCATCGACACCCTTTCTGGTTCATGCCTTCTCTTGGCTCTTCCCCGATCTTCTCTCGTTTTGTTGGATCTTCTCTGTCATAAGTGTGGTTATAATTTTCAATCCAATGAGTATTTTGTTAAACACAATAATGATAAAAATAAAAATAAGCATAATTTAAAGCCTAAAATTATAACAAAATATTTTTAAAATTTATAAAATGAATAAACACAAAAATACTGATAGAATTTCAAAATTGTAATTTAATCTCAGAAAATACGTAAATCCTCAAATTTTTTACACAATTGCGCACTGAGTTAATGAGATGGAAAAGAACAAAATTTAACCAATCAAATATAAAATGTTGAAGAACCTAATTAGGATAAATTTCATTCTTTTTTTTTACGTATGTTAGTTGTCTTCCAGAGAAAAATTGATCATACATGAACTTGAAGAATGAGAGGTAATTTATTTATTTTTTCTGCTTCTGCAAAAGAAAGATAGCAATTTTATTAAGCCATAAACTATAAACCAAAGTACAAAACATCCATTTAATGTCCCTCAAA
>NW_019104578.1:54822-64865 GCF_001995035.1 Momordica charantia
ATTACTTCAGTTTTATAATGTTTTTAAGAGATTGAATTCCAGTTGTTTATGAAAGACGTTTTATGAGATTATTTTCTTATCAACTTACCACTAATCGAGATTTTCAACTCACTCTTTATCTTATGTTTTTCCACCCAGGATGTACCTGAGTTTCAAGGAGATAGTTGTTCAGATTCTGCCATCCAGAGTAGTTTAAGAGTTGCATATCATTTTGTATGCATATGTAGTGTGTTTTGTTAAGGATCCCACATTGAAAAGAAAATGGACCTTATAATGGTTTATAATAGATATGGGCTACTCCTCTCATTGCCAATTGTTTTTGAGATGGGGCCCCATGAATATTGATATGGTATCAGAGTTYAACAAGCTCAAACAAGCAGGAATAAGGTATCAATCAAAACAAAAGTGAACGGAGAGTTTGCTTTGCTTGAGTGTGGTGGGACTTTAGAGGACTAAGGGAGTGAAGAAGAGTGGGGAGAAAGGAAAAAATACAAACAAAAAGAAATAATGGAAATGGATAGAGTTTTTTCTAAGGATAGTGGGATCTTTAACAAAGCGAAACAAAGCGAAATTATATAAATCTTGTTAGGTTATCGTATTTTTTCACGTGGGATCTTTAACAAAGCGAAACAATAATTGGAGGTTGGTCGTTTTAGCAATTTGAAAGAGTGACGACTGATCATATGTGACACAACGATTAAGGACTTTGTCGAGCGTTACGAGCAAGTTATTGAATATTAAAAGAAGAAATTATTATCATCTAATGAAAAAAGTGTTTACATGTCATGTTATTGTGGTATCACTGGATTTGTGATCCTAAAAAATTTAGGTTAGGATTCATCCCAAAACCATAGGCTCAATCAACCTAAACTACTTGATTGGCCCAATTGGCCCAATCTTAAGAAGTCAATAAGTCTATTGGTTCAATTCGTAACTTATTAGATGAAGGGTTGGAAGTAATTTTGGCCCGACTAAAATTACTTCTACTATGGTCAAAATCACTCTTTTTTATTAATTATATTTGGCAAATTAAAAAGCTGATTTTAGGAAAGTTTCAAATTACTTTATTAAACTATCACATGGATGAGATTTTGGAAAATCAATTATACTTAAATCTCTTTTTTCCAGAATCAGTAATTCTACTATCACTCTCAAACACACTCAACGTCTTTGATCTTATTTGGATTGGGCTTTCTAGGATCATTGAAATAAGTTTTTTTCTTTTCTTTTATTTTCTCCTTTAATGAACTTTTAATCTATATGAGATAAATARTAGTAAGTTGCATTTTATACAATTGCTTCAGAAGATTAATATTTAACTTTTTGTCAACTTTTTTGTTTTAACTCTATTTTAGATCCTACCTTTTTAAAAAATAACTATTTTGATCGCAATTAAGACTGATTATACACTAATTAAAAGGAGAATGAAGGAAGAGGTGACACGGTGACAAASAAAATGAGCCTAATAAGGCTTTTTAGAGCATAAGATGTGAAATKGGTAAGAAAAAAATGAGTTGCAAAGGTTTTAATCTATCCAATTTCAACATCGACTAGYTTATGTGATATATTAATATATATATTTTTTCGTAAATCGGAATTGAATATTCAAACTCACAACTTTTTTATCAGCCGAACTATATACTAAAATTTACATTAATATATATATTTGAAGCCATAAACATTAATTGATTGTAGAATAAAAGAACTAACAATATTATTTGTGGGGAGTTATTCCACCGATTCTTCTTCTCATAGCWCTTTCAATTTTCTCTAGCTCCCTCATAATTTCCTCTACTAAATCTTTCTCTTTTCCTTCCCCAATATGTAATTATAATATATTAATATAAACAAATCGTACAAACTATTTAGCAATGATTTCATGTTTCCAGTTTTTAAAAATTATGTCTATTTTTTCTCAATTTTTTATATATATTTTTCACAATTTCTTACCAACACATTTAAAATCTTTAGCAAAATTTTAATAACTAAAAAACTTTTTAGAAACTACTTTTCAAAATTTAAGCTAAAATTTCAAAACATTATTAAAAAGTAGATAAAAAAGTATGGTATATACGCAAATGAAAAAACTCAAAATAAAAAGTTTATCAAAGACTTATACAGTCCCTCAACAAAAAAATTAAGATTAATTTAAAACAAAATAACCTCTCGGTGACATCTATAGTATATATAGAATGGGATTGTTGGGAGAAATTTTTGTCCTCATTTTTCCCATTTCTTTTTTTAACTCATGTATAACTTTTTTTTACTTTTTCATTCCCTTAAATTAGATAAATATATATGTTGAGGGTAAAACCGAGAAGGACACGTATCCACCTTTGATGGCTGCGGGACCAAAAGTGGTTACACACAGTACACTACAACCGTAGGGGATACTCATTTTCGTCTCCACGATAAGGGTAGCAGGCCAAGTCYGATAGCGTGCTTCAACGACMGGTGGTAGGCTCCAGGCCTGCCAGTGGTTGCACCACCTGYCAATTGTCGAGGACATACACATACCATGTGACGCACCCCTGCCACCCCAACTGTCATSCTTCTTGGTCGGCAACCCGAGTCTTATATAAGGAAGAACGCTCACCTTCACTAAGTGAAAAACATGTCACTAATACTTAGGTGTCTTTTCCATATTTCYTACTCCGATTATTAACTTGAGCGTCATAGTGTATTAGGCGAGAMACTGCACCGACGTCGARTTTTCTGGTTGCAGGTTCATTTATTCTCGAGCGAAGCTACTCGTTCGAGAGACACGTGGACCTTTCCAAAATCCATGGTCAACTATATAAATTGAAGATAAATTTTATATTTTCATTTTGTATTTCAATTTTAACAAAATATAAATAATGGTGTAATTTGACAATTTGGCCATTAATCTTGTAAAATTTTTAATTTTGTCCCTAATGTATTAAGATTTTCAATTAGGACATTTTGCAAAAAAAAGAAGTTTATTGGAATAGTAAATAAAAAGTTGATATTATCAAATTATTACTTTATTAACATATTTATACACGTCAACATGCTACTTAGATACTACTCATTGATATATAAAATTCATCTGCCTTATCTTCAAAATCAAACTTACCCATAAACTAAATGTATTTTTTTCTACATGGCAGGTCTAAAGTAGCATGTCCGCGTATCTAAATAGATTAATSGAAAGAGTAATTTAATGAAATATATGTATTTTATTAACAAAAATTAATCRATATAATACAATGATCTAATTGAAAATTTTTAATTCGTTAAAAGTAAAATTGAATATTTTAAAATATTAAGGACAATAGAACAAAATTGAAAATTTTAAGATGTCAASGACAATAGAACATTTGGTATATTTAGCATTTTAATTTTTGTAATATTCATATTTTAATCTTTATTTATTCCTAAAATAAGAACACTATTCTTTTTAWGACTAAAAAAATATTATTTTAATAGATGTAATTCGATGAGCATTTTTAGTTATCAACAAAATCATCAACAATCTTGACAATGCTAGAAAAAATCGTAATTGGTTTTAATTTAAAAAAGATGCGATATTATGTTCCATCACCTTTTAAAAATAAAAAATATTTTTTTTAACTTTAAAAATAACTTGAGAGGAATAAATTTTAATTTATTTTCTCTTTCCTCTCATTTAATATTAAATTTTAGTTTTAACTATCTGAAAAATATTTTGACTGATTAAATTTTTATTGTCATATTTTCATTTAAGTTATTCTRCAATAATATATGTTATGGAAAAGATAAAAAGAGAAGAGACCAAGCGATGGGAGGCCGAAAGGAACCCGAGAAGAAAGCACAAGTCAGGAAAGGGGGCTGGCACCCTGCGACCCGAGCCGGCCCCCGACCGACTAGTGGCCGGTGCCGAACAGTTTTCATCCCCCAGTAGAGAATTATAACAGTCCATCCAACCGTTGCGCAGTTACACCCGTATTAACTCGCATTGATTCTCAATCCGACCTAAAACCAACAACGAAGTAACAGGCCTGGAGATTTAAGATTCGACTAGGACAAATCTGGAGAGGATTGGRATTGGACGACTATAAGGTAAGAGATTAACCAAACCCCAAAAGGTACGCTTGAACTTCYTATTCTCTGCACTCGACTTCTGATACTAACTTAAGCATCGAAGCCTGTGTTGTAAAGCCACACCGGTCCTAGTTTCAATCTGTTTTGCAGGTCACGTTGATCCATCGATCCCTTTTTATATTTAGAGGATTGGTGTAYATTTGGCAAGATCTARGGAAGCCAAATCTATGCATCAACAATATATATTTTTTTCAATTTGGACGAGGATTTGAATYTCGAACCTTTTAGTCCAGAATATATGACTTAATCAATTGARTTAGGTTCAAGTTGGCATATTAAAAAAAAATTAGTTGTTTACTTTTCATGATTTAGAAAATTAATTTTAATAATGACATGTCGGAAATTTACATATAGTTTATCATGGTATATTTTTATTAAAAAAATTAATGATCTACCTTATTGGGTAAACTGCATTTGCATTTTATTTTTTATATTGTATTAAATAAAATTAAAATCTTACCGACAAAGATTATTTTAAAACATTTAGAATCACGTGCTACACCGAACATTGTAATTAGGGTCCAAAGTTATTTACGTGCAAGTMTTCTCCAAGTTATTGAATTTTAGATTTACTCGATTGACCAGTGGGGCAAGAAAGTAATTTACGTGCACGTATTTTCCAATTAACTATTTTTTTGTCTTTCCCATGTAACGTGAACAAAAGATTTTTGTCACACTAAATCCAATATTGAGCTTCTTTTTTTTCTTTTTAATGTCAAAAAAAATATATTGAGCTTTTTTCGAAAATATCTATCTATATATATATATATCCAATATGAGCTATAGAAATGGGAAAATTAATGTGACTTTTCTACCAAATATTTTTCATTTTTAGTAGCTTGGGTCATTTAAAAGAAAAGAATTGTTTTTCTAGTCCATTCTAGTATGTACATTTTGAAATTACTTTTCTCACATTTTTTCATTTCTTCTTTAAAGTCTCTCTTAAAAATAATTTTTTTTTCTATTAGAACTAAGACTTCACCACCTCTCAACCTTTTTTTTTTCCCTTAATCCGAATTTTACAGATGAAAAATGGAGTGAAAATTAAAAGACAATGAGGTTTGATTTTATGGCAACTCACAAAAATCTTTTGTGACAGAAGTTGGTTACGAATTGTAATTTATCCATTTAAATTTTATAATGGACAACTCAAAATAAACAAAAAATAAAAAATATTACGACAAATTGTAAATATAATTTATCAACTTTTCAATAAATTTCAGCTAGAATCCTGCTTGTGTTAAAATGGATAAATATCATATTTAAATGAGAGAGAAGTCATAAAATTTCGTCCCAATAAAATCTTAAAAAAAAAAATCACTTAAAACATATAGTTTTAAAGAAATTAGATTAAAGAAATTACGACTATATTAAAAAGGATTATCAAATTTGGCCTTTTGGAATCTTGCCAAATTCGCATAAATCTTCTAAGAGGAGGGATCGAGATCTTCAAAACAGAATAACTCTAAGACCAATGTGGCTTTTGCCACACGGATTCCGATGCTTAAGTCAGTATCACATTAGTTGAGTATAAAGAGTAGGGTAGAGAGTAGGGTGTATAGAAGTCGAATCCTAATCTCTTYAGAATTTACATCCGTTGAATCTTATTCTCTTCAGGATTTACAAAAGTCGAATTCTAGTCCACTGAGGAGATCTAGATAGAGTGGGCCTCATGCTGCATTCATGACTGAGACCAAGTCATCTCRGTTCGGGCTGTGCGGAGTCGGGGAGAATCGATGAGGTTCTCGACCCTCCTCGACGTCGAGAAAGTCGRCTATGGCCAGCCCGGATTGCCGGGTCCCAACCCACTTACCATGCTTCACAGGTCTGCTTCTTCTTCGGCTCCATTCCTCCTTTCSAATTGTTTAATTTGATCTCCATTTTCTTCCTATAAMAAAATATATATATACACAAAYATATACATATATRTGTGTATACGCATACACATACATATATTTGTATATATATGCATGCATACATRTATATGTATTATGACAATTTGCAAATAGAATTTATTAAATTTTCAATAAATTTCAGCTAGAATCCCTGCTTGTGTTTAAAGGGATAAATATCATATTTAAATGGAGAAAAGTTATAAACTTTTATCTCAATAAAATCTTTTTAAAAAATTCACTTAACACGTAGTTTTAAGAAAAATTAGATTAAAATAAATTAGGCCCGGTGACAAGAAGTACAGCCGAAATCACGACCATATTAAAAAAAGTGTTTATCGTTTGTTTCGTGGGAATCTAAGATTTCGTGAGACAGACATCTGGATTCCCACATTTGTTTTATGATAATGTAAGATATCTGATCAGTATGTTGAGATATCCGAATATCTTAGAATGTCCATTTAGAAGGCATCCGAGTCGATTTAGATACCCTTCTAAAACATGAGTTTTCTATAATTCCCCTGTCGAAGGCATTCTACGTTGATATTTTTACTCCTAAGTTATTTTTTCATATATTTTCTTTTATCAAATTTCATTGGTTTTATTTGTGATTTTATAGTTTAAATAAATTAAAATATTCATGAACTAATAACAATTGAGTATGTTTATGTATTACAMGTACATATAAAATAAAYTTCAATTAAATTATATAATATCTCAATTGAGTTTTAATATTTGGAATAAATTATTATGAATAATATCTATTATATTAAAAAAATTATTTTAAAGCAACATTTTTTTAACGATAAGTTTTATCTTTGATATTTTTCTTCTTAAAAGAATATAATTTAATAATATAATAAATGAATTTTACCCCATATAATATTAATTATATAATTGTATTTTTTAAAAAATATTAAARTTGAAAATGAAATTTATATTCAATATTAATTACTTAAAAAAAGGTAAAAAAGTGTTATATTAACTGAGTAACATACAAAAATAATAATAATTATTATTATTATATATATATATATGCAATTAATATATAAAAAACCTAAAATATTAAATTAAGTTTAAGAAAATCTATTATATAAATATAAATTATATTAGATTAATGTATAAATTATATGAATATTCATTAGGGCTTTTTTGGAACATTATATAAATTTAGAATATTCTAATTAATAAATCCTAYAAAATAAAGGTGGCTATCCAAATATTTCCGAACATCCATATATATTTTCCTACGAAACAAACATGGTCATTTGAAGATACTAGATATGTAAAATTTCAGACATTTGAAATTCTAGTTATTTGAAGATATCGGGGATTTSCATTTCCAAAAAAACAAACAGCACTTAAGGATTATTGCAAAAAGAAACARAGAGAATAATTTCAAAATAATAGTATACTTTAATTTAATTATGAGGCAGCTGCTTTACTAAAAAGGTAAATAACTTAAATTGTCTATTCAAAATAATAGTAAAAATGTGGTCCAACTCATTCATTGAGCATACAATATCGATCAAATATTTACCTTAAACATTAATTATAAAATAATTAATTTCAAAAAATAATATACGAGGGTGAGGGTGAGTTTTGTTGGGATAATGGAGCCAAAACAGATGATCTGTGTCCTATGAGGAAAAGAATTTTCAACACTACTACCAATTACTACAAGGAATAAGATATTATTATCTTATAAGGATTATAATATTGTTTTCCTATAAGGATTGAGATATTTGACCTSTTATAAATAGATYATTTTGTTAARGTTTCATTGGTACAAAATCCAAATAAGATAAACTTGAGTGGTTGTGGACAGTGTGTGAAAMAAAGGAGTTTGTATCCCGTGGGTTTTAGTGAGAGTATTTTCAATTGTGTAATCCTAGGTAGTCATTATATTGTTAGGGTACTTAGAAGCAAGATAGTAATAACTTGAGTGAGATTTTCATTGTAATAATATTCCCAACTATACGTTGAACCTGCTTTTTCGCAGAAGACTGGACCTAGTCCCAAGATAGGGGCGAACCAGTATAATCCCTATGTGTTAAGTTTTTCTATCTCAATCTCTTTTTCCTTTGTTATTATTACTTACTTATTTGCTTTTARCCTAAAGAACTTACAAGAGAATCGATTGATCTAAATATTTTTGCTAAAGTTTGCTGTGAATTTATACTTTATCAAACTAAGCACAAATTCACACGAAACCTTAACTTAAGCCCAGAGAAGAGATTTGTCAAAAGTTTTCTTTTTTGGCAAACAAATCCTCCAAATTTTGCATTGTCATTCTTTGATGGATGTATCTCAAAAAAGTCTTGAATAAAGAAATTTCAAAGGCTTCAATCCTGCTTGAAAGTTCTGCAATGGCATTATCACCACTTTTTAATTTGGAAGTTAATAAGATTTTTATTTCAATTTTGGAGAACAATATATCTACGAAACATTAAACATATCCATCAATATTTGAACTCAATTTTCTTTTTGTTTAATTAATTAAAATATCAAAGTAGAGGTTTCTATTATCAAACACCTTAAACGGCTTGTTTTCTTTGTTTACCTGTTTGTGCTCTTAAATTCTTACCAATCTCTAATATCTTTTCAAAGCTCATGTTTCTTAAAATTATATATATATATATGCACGCACGTACGCACACGGATCAAATGAGGGTAATAGACGCCCTAACGATTAATATTTTCTGAAGACTTAATAGTAATTTTAACGTAATATCAAAATAGGAAATCTCATATGTGATTTGATAACTATTTTGTTTTTCATTTTCTGATTTTAAAAATTATATTTGATTTTTATAAAATGAATATTAAGTTGAATATGTAATCTGACTTTACACCACTTTCACTTTCTTTTTATTGTGAATGTTCACMATCTAACTTAATTTACTACTTTCACTCTCTATAGTTAGTTAAATTATGTCAATCCAGATTAAACAGGTTAAAAGATATTTATATCCTACTCTGGTTTCAAATCTCTACTCTACMTATTGTATTGAAAAAATAAATAAAAATTTATCTTACTCATAATAGGAGGAATTTTCTTTTCTTCTTTTTCTAACAAGTAGTTGACTTAGACCAAATTTCTTAGAAAACTATATGGAGAAAAAATGACAAAAAAAAAAATTTGTTTTCTTAATACATTATAATTAGTTCCGTGCTTTGAATTTTCTTTGTTCAATAATCTAAATCTCAAACTTTGACGCTTCCGTTTTCTTCAGCTAAATAAAAAAGAGAGGTGCCTCTTTTACACTATAAATGGAACCCTTCATCCATTGCCAAAACACAAAACCAAATATGAAGTCTCCAATTACCTCCTTAGCCTATATTTTTGTTGTCTTATCCTTTGTATGGGTAGCTTCTGCTTCCAACTATGAAGATTTTCTCCGTTGTCTTTCTCTTCATTCTCCCAATTGTTCTTCAATTTCAAAGATTGTTTACATTMCAACTGATCCTTCGTACTCTTCGATTATGAACTTCTCCACCCATAACTTAGGTTTGAAGATTGCTCAAACCTTYAAGCCTCAAGCAATAGTGACGCCATTGCAAGTTTCCCACATTCAAGCATCCATCATTTGTGCCAAAAAACACGGCTTCCAGATACGAACGCGAAGCGGTGGCCATGACTACGAGGGCCTTTCATCTATCTCCTATGTSGACATTCCTTTTGTTGTTGTTGATATGATAAACATTCGGTCGATTGATGTCAATGTGGAAAAAAATGTTGCATGGGTGCAATCTGGAGCCACCATCGGAGAACTGTACTATAGAATTGCAGAGAAAAGCAAAACCCTAGGGTTCCCAGCTGGGCTTTGCCCAACAGTTGGTGTTGGGGGGCACTTCAGTGGCGGTGGTTATGGTATGATGCWACGAAAATTTGGACTCGCTGCCGATAATGTGATCGATGCTTACTTCATTGATGTAAACGGTAAGCTCCAAAATCGAAAATCGATGGGAGAGGATGTGTTTTGGGCCATTAGAGGAGGAGGAGGAGCAAGCTTTGGCATTATTGTTGCATGGAAAATTAAGCTC
>NW_019104578.1:66031-99146 GCF_001995035.1 Momordica charantia
GAACCAGTAGATAATATTTTAAATCAATCACGTAACGGAAGAGAAAACACAACACTTTTGATCCGGCTTCATTTTAGTTTTATTTTTAATTATTTAATTTTTATTTTATTAAATACTATAGGATTACTTTATTATTGGTTATAAGCTAAAGTTTAAATTAAATTAAAAAAAATAGATTTTGTTTTAAAGAATTTGATTTAAAATTAAAATAAAAGAAATAAAAAGATTTGATTAGATTTATATAATTTTGTTTTAAATAAAGATTTTTTAATTAAAAAAATTTAGATTTTGTTTTGGTTAAAAAGAAACATTTGGTTCCTCCTCCCGTCAAAATCGAACGCTTTCCCTTCCCTCTTTTTCTCTGGTTTTATTCGACTCACGCATGTTACTGTTATTTTTTTAGTATATTTAAAGGGCAAACAAAACACAAGAGGACACGGAAAAAACGGAGAGCCCACAGAAGAATGATTTGGGTGAAGAAAATTTTTTATTTTTTATTTTTTATTTTTTCCCTTAGTCTCTAAAGGCGGTTCAATAGAACCAACACACAACAAGACTCCGGTGCACACCTCACAACCTCCATTGCCGCCTTGAGACCATCCTCCGGTGATAGACCGACGACGACAAAGAGTCCAACGACCCACTCTAACACGACCAACGACATCGGTGGTAAAAATCTTTGCACGGTATACCCCTACATTTCTTTTAATAATAAAAAAAAGTTTATTTTTAACAAAAAAAAATAAAAATTTTCCTTTTAAAGAAAATAAACTTTTTAAAATAAGTTTTGAAAAATAATGTAGATACTTTTTTTACAGTAAAATAAAATAATTTTTAAATAAAGTAACAAAAAGTTAATTTCATTTAAATAATAGATTTTGCATTAAAGTTTTGTAAGTTAAAAAAAATAATAATAAGAGTTTTATAAACTAAATCTTATTTAAAAATAAMTTGGATTCTTTAAAATTTACSTTCAAAGTTCTTAATTTTGTTTTCTTATTTTTTTATTTATTTTTAGAAAGAGAATTTCTGATGCAGGGATTTAAAAAATAGAGGATTTAAAGAAATTTGTTTTCTAGGGATTTGATTTAAATAAAGTAACATTTGTAATTTACACTAAGTTGTTAGGAGAATGAAATCMTTTTTTTAAATGATGAGTATAATTTTAGAAAATATCTTAACAATTTATTTTAAGTAAAATTGATTTTTTTAATTAGAAATAAAAGTTTTTCTTGAAAAAATCTTTTTAATGTCAAAATACATAAAARATTATTATTTTTTTGTTTAAATTTAACAAAATTCGTAGGTTTTTTTTTAGTTTAAAAAATAAATTAGAACTTTTGTTTTTGTAAAAGAGTACAATGTTTACATCTTAGGGTGTTGACATAGTGATAAGATGTTTATTTTTTAATATACAGATCCAAGTTCGAGTCTTTGCATGCCTCTTTTTATCATTGTTTTTACTAAATAATTATTTTAAATAAAAAATTTCGTTCAGAGTTTTTTTTTTTTAAAACAAAATTTAAAAATACAAAGTTTGTATTTTCAAAAAGAACATAGCTTACATCCTTAAGGTGGTGGCACTTTGGTGAGGTGTTGGAATGTCAATGCTTAAGTCACCTAGCTCAAGTCTCAATGTGCCTTGTGACGGGAATTGGAACCCTCCAATTTATTCRAGGATATGATAAGATAATTTATGATAAAATGTGGTACCGTTTTCGAACGGGTGTCGTAGGGTGCTAACATTCCCTACGCTCAGTCGACTCTCGAACCAAAATCTGTTTTGATTAGTGGCGACTCCAAACCCTTATCTCGAAAGAGATCCTTCAGGGGATGACGTCGGCCGCTCMGCGTCGCGATGACGTTGCGACAAAATTAATCTCCATTTTTTACGTGTAGGAACTAAAACAAACATTTTGARAGTAAAACACTAAAATAAACCAAGATTAAAGTACATGAATCAAGTAGTATTTTGACCTTAATTTAAAATTTTTTTTAGGAGAGGCAAATTTTGTATTTGCCTTAGATGTTTTCTCGGATCTCAACCTTAGTAGATACTAGTTTAAATAAATCTACATTCGAAGTAAAAAAAAAAAAATCTACATTCTAATTATTTTTATACATACTAGTTTAATTATTTTACTTAAATAAATCTCCATGCTATTTTATACCATATCTTTTGTTAATTTTAATTTTGTTATTATAAAATCATTAATCATTGGAAAAAAAATCAAACCAAATGTCATAAAGCCAATATGAACATGTATATAACACTGGTTAATGGTCTTTCTATTTTCTTTTAATAGAATGGGAGGTTATAGGTTCACTCCTCATATTTGTAAAGTAATATTCAAGAAAAGAAAAATAAAAAAATAAAGAACTGCCCAAACAATCCTTTATGCAAATTTAGATGAAAAAGAAAGGATCCAAGTTTTACCAAAATAGTTTAAGCACTGCACAACAAATTAAGGCTTCAACGATAGTTAAAAACCTATCATTAACATAATTGATGACAGTGATGTAACTGTCATGAACTAAGACATCAAGAAAGTAGAGAACGTGATAGTTATTGAAAAACTTACGTTATAATTTGTCACAAATGGATCATCCACCACAATTAAAAAATATCACARAAAATTTATTTGATGACAGTTTATAACTGTAACTAAAATAATCAAATATCACTAAAATAATTAGTTTATAACGGTTTTTTTTTTGCCACATTTTGTATTTAATAACGATTTGCAATGTCTAAGGAAATTTTATATATGACAAATTCATGACGGTTGCGAAATAGATTTAATAATATTGTACACCCTTCGAACACAATAAACCACAAAATCCAAACTAAGTAATAAAGATATAATTTTGAAAAATGAACAAAAAGAACAGCCATAGTATTGTCGAAGTTCCTACTGCCGTGTTGTCAAATGCGAGAAATACGTGGGGTCTTTGTAATGACAAAGAACAAGGATTAGAATGGAATTTTATAATTTAAAGAAGTGAAAGTTCAAAATGAAAATGTTCACACAAACCCAACTAATTTTATGGGGAGTTTTGTATCGAAGTTCCACAACTAATTTCTGAGACGTATACAACAAAACATAATAGTACATCTTCATTTTTCTTTCCACTATAAACGACTCCAAGAATATAATAGTTGCAATGTGATTGTATAGGTTCCCCGAGCAAAGTTGAAAAAAATGTGAAATTGTTCTACTAGTTTAGGGCCAATTTGTGGAAACTAATAATCATAAATCTCTACTCATTGCAACCATGCAATCCCGAAAGAATTAAGTCATTCTTAAAGACTCTTTTTTTTTTTTGGCAAAAAGAAAAAAATACCCGTTATCATTTGTTACATTTTTCAAAATGGTCAAACTAACTATAATGGAATACTGGATTTTTTTTTTTATTTTTCGTGACATTTATATAATGTCATAAAAATTGGAAAAATATGTAAATCACCGTTTT
Source organism: Momordica charantia (assembly GCF_001995035.1). The sequence goes on from NW_019104578.1 coordinate 69,506, forward strand.
TTCCAGCGAAATCGCGCCTCCATCATTTTGTGACAATTAAAAAAAATCAATTTTCATGGTAGCTTTTAACTATCATAWAATTATAAAAATCAAGAAGTTAGCATTTTTTACCACTAATAATGSGCTCGCATAATTTGTGGCAATTTTTTTTATTCYAATCTTTTTGTTACTGTTCATAACTGTCATGAAAGACAAGATTAGTAGTAATGAAGAACCAAACAAGGAAGTATTTATTTAATGCAAAAATACTATAGAATTTGTTCGTATATTAGTTGCCTTCCAAAGACAAATCGATAATATATGAATGAACMTGAAGAATACAAAGGTGACAATTTTATTAAGGTGCTTAGAACTACMAACCAAAGTCTAGAAAACCTCATTATTCTTCTCCCTATACATCCATTCAATGAGACTTTCTTCCAATAATATTTCAAAACATCTAATGTCCCCTTCTGTTGCACGATGGCAAAAGAGAATGGAACGTTCTGTTGATTTCTAAAGAAATTAGAAGGATCAACTTTGATTTTGACACCCATCAACCTCTTTAAATCACCATTTGAAGTTTTCAACTCCTTATATGTTTAGTATCTTCATCTTCTACTGTCTAAACCATCGAATAATAGATTTGGTATAGATTTCCACCTCTAGCAAAAAGGAAATCTCTCATTCAAAAATCTCATTTATTTTTCCACCGAAAGGGATAAGAAGCATTTGTGCAAATTAAACTTCTTCTTCATGGAATATAATAATACTAGCTACTATATATCGCATACATTAAAAGTTAATAAAAAATAGTGCTCCAATTAGTCTTAATAAAATATCATTCAAAATAAAACTTAATTTCCTGATTATTCCAAAACTAAACACAATTAAAACATTCTGATCCATCAAGCCAATTTACATTAACCCATATACTTCATGGGTGGAGTTATGAATTTGAACTATAAACTTAAACTTTTTAGGTATTAAATTCTAATATTATAATATAAACTTAATTAAAAACTCAATTAAATATAATTTATTTATAGTTGTTTAGACATCATTTTCGAATTTCGATGATGWGGGGCSCGAGATCTGTTTTAATTAATTATTTTCTTCATAACACTCAAATATTATTATAACAAAATTTTTAACCAATAGTGTTCATTTATTATGTATTGATCTAAAAGGAGTTGCAACTTTTGTCTTTCAATTCAAACATAACAACCCATATATTTTATATCTAATTTTGTTTGTTTTTTTAATATCTTTTGTCAACATATAATCTCTACCTCTCGTGGAGTAGTCGGTATGATTTCCAAATCCATAAATTATGATACTATCATTTTCTAAAAAAAAATATTTTCAATTATTTTGATGGTATATCACACCTGAGCTATTATTTTCAATTCTACCCACATACAACAAATTTAGCATCAAGTTTTCTTTATTCAAAATAATTTTAACTTCAATTTGGGGATGAAGTAAGCACAAAAATATTAAACTTGATATACATAAAAAAACAAAAACCAAAATGAATTTCATAGAATTGATATGAACATATATATATAACTCAATTGGTAAATGCACTATAGAAGTTCGTAACTTTTATATAAAACAAAAGAAATCATAAAAAAAATCATAGAATAAAGAACTGCTCAAATAAATTTTATACAAAGCTTAGCTGCAAAAAAAAAAAATATATATATATATATATACAAAAAATTCTAACAAGCAAACTAGGAAATATTTATTTAATGCAAAAATACAAAAGGATTTGTATGTATATTAGTTGCCTTCAAATTGATCATATATGAGCCAAAAGAATACAATTGTAAAAACTTTATTAAGGCATAAACTAAACAAAGTATAGAAAACCCCATTATTCTGATATCAGTATACATCCACTGTATTAATTGGGATTTTCTTTGAATCACGACATCTAATGTCCCTTCTTCTTCCACCATGGCGAAAGAGAAGGAATGCTCTGCTCATTTCTAAAGAAATTAGATGGATCGACCTTAGTYTTTACACTCACCAACCTCTTAAAATTACCCTTGAAGTATTTCACTCCCCATATATATGCTTGCTTTGTCATAACTCGTGTTTCCATTTTTGTTGTTTGTTCCGATACCTAGATATCTGTAATTGATATATGCAGTCCTTGGATTTTTTTGACACGAAAGGAGTCATGTAACTGTAAAGCTTATGGACCCAACTTATTTGTCTTTGTATAGTATCTTCGTCTTCTCCSAATAACACACTATAATGAATCTTGTAAAGATTTCCAGCTCTGTGTGSAAAGTGTTGGGAAATTAATGGTCCAGAATAATTTCATCTTCCACAGAAATATCCAAACACAACAAAAAATATGCAAATAGGAAGAAAACTGTAAAAACACAAGAAAAACGACACAGCAAATTATACTGGTTCACCACTAAGGACTACGTCCACTCTTCCACTMWGATGTGGGTAATTCACTAATAACTGTTTAAAAATTGAAATACAAAACTCTCCCCAAAAATATTCCCTAGAAGTCCAAAGCCCCTAGCTTCTAAGTATTATAACACACTATAATTAGGTACAAGAATGAATAACACTCAATAAACCCACGGGATACAGAATCTTTTTCAACACTGCCTACAACCATCCAAGTCTCTTTTATTTGGATTCTGTAAAAATGAAACCTTTCATAAGGGCTCTAGAGGCCAAATATCCTAATTTTTATAGGAAAACAATATTGTAATCCTTATAAGACAGCAATATCCTACTCCGGTAGGAATTGGTAATAGTGTTGAAAAATTCTTTTCTTCATAGACATGAGTTTCTTGTTTTGGCTCCATAATCCTAATAATTTCCCACTTGGAGACAAAGCGACAATTCTCTGCCTCCCACTCTATTAATAGTGTCCCATCAACTTCTTGACATCCTTTGTCAAGGCACAATTCTGACTACTATATCAATGAACTGATCCACACTGCTCGACCCTACCCAAGCTCTGTCTGTGATTGCCTCAAGACTGAACAATCMTACGTGGTCTTGTCTCCCAGACGTTAGAGACACCACGTGCTCCCRCTTGAAATAAGTGGTYAACGTCGCTTCCTTTCTCAATTGAACCTAACGACTTCTGAAGGAAGATTCCCCTGATGACTTGGCGCTCCCATCCAAGTCTGTTGCCTTTTTGGAGACACCCAACAGTAAGTATCGATCACGTTATCSGCAGTGAGTCCAAATTTTCGTAGCATCACACTATAGCCACCGCCGTTGAAGTGCTCGCCAACACCGACTGTCAAGCAAAGCCTAGCTGGGGAACCATAAGGTGTTTCTTTTCTCTGCAATTCTATAGTAGAGTTCGCCGATGGTGGCTCCAAATTTCACCCATCCAACGTTTTTTCCACATCAACGTCAATCGATCGAATGTTTATCATATCAACGACAACGAAAGGAGCGTCATTGTAAGAGATAGAGAAAAGACTCTCGTAGTCATGGCCACCGCGTCGTGTTTGTGTCTAGAAGCCGTTATTTTTTGCTCAAAGGATGGATGCTTGAATGTGGGAAACTTGCAATAACGTCACCATTGCTTGAGGCTTAAAGGTTTTGGCAGTCTCGAATCTTAGRTTATGGATTGAGAAGTTCATAATGAAAGAGTACGAAGGATCGGTTGGAGTGTAAATAAATAAAGTAGATTGTCGATTATTTTAATTAATAATTAAATCATAACAAAATAAATAAGAGTGCCACGATATAGTAAATTTTATATAATTAAAGTCATTACAATTTTTTTTTTATGAAAAGTTAGTTTCATTAATTTTAAAGTAAAGTTTATTGTGTATATATCAAAAAATATATAATATAACCTAAATGAAAATAAGTCATTTTTAAGGTTAAAAAATCAAAATACTTTTCCATTTTTAAAGGGATATTGTACATATCACATTTTTTTAAATAAAAATAATTATAAATTTCAATTTATTCGCATTGTCATGATTATTTGATGATTTTGTTGAAAAATAAATGTTTATCTAATTACATCTACTAAAGTAATATATTTTAGTCTTACAAAAGTAATGTTCTTATTTAGGGAAATAAACATTAAAATATCAACAATACAAAAATTAAAGGTCTAAAGATATCAAATGGTTCTTATAACATTTTTGGTTACTTTCAATTAAAAAAATGTAGCTTTTGCTTACAACCATTGAATGAAGAAACTCAAGAAAGTGAGTAAATGTCCATATTACACATTCATCTCGTGAGGTATTAATCGTACATGACTACAACTTATTTAAGATATACRGGTAAAGTATGCAGTTTAGATAATACATATAGTTTGACACACACGAAGCAAGTTGCGGGAGACATTGTATTCATGAGGCAAACTATTTAAAGTGTATATCTTTCTTGGGAAAATTGTTTGCCAATAATTTTTCTCTTTCCACATTTCGTCATAAAAGAAAAATAGGGAAAGCACAAAAAACGACACAAGCAAATTTATACCAGTTCACCCAACTATGTGCTACGTCCAATATTCAGTGACAACGAGTTCTATTATGATATTGGGATAAATACAATGAGTCTCACAAAAAACGCTCTACAAAGCTCTCTTTAGATGTTATAACAATGACCATCTAGATTCTAAGCACAACACAAATAAATACTTGGGAATACATAGTGAAAAGAAAAAAAAAACTTCACTGACCTGATGAGAACGAGCGGCCAATAATGCTCTGGAAACCAACGTTCTCTTTTCTCTTCTTCTCTGCCACTACCGCCRCAATATTTGTGTAACCACACACTCACGGCCAAGTTAATTAAATGAGGTAGCTAAAGATAGAAAAAAAAAGTTATGTTAGGAAGAAAAACCTAAACTTAAAGGAGAGGTGGGTTTCAGCTTTTATGTTTTATGGCCCAATCACTTTTAATATTTATTTTGTCTCCATTATATCCTAACAATCTCCCACTTAGAGATAAAACAACAATAGCAATAATATCCCTCATCTTGGCAAACTATCAAGGTTCAGTTTTGACTGCACCACAATATACTGTCAACACCTTCTTGGCACAAACCGAGGCTCTGCTCCCATTGCACCAATAGCTTCTAAAATCTTTTTGGTACCAATCAAGGTTCCATCTACGATTGTCATGAGATTGAGCAATCTTACGTGATCTTGTCTCTCAGACGTAAGAGACACGGCTATGTACTCCCATTCGGATTAAGTGGTACCAGATGTTTCCTTCCTCCATCGCACCCAATGACTCCTGAAGGAAAGCTTATCCACTAACGACTTGGCCAACCTAACCAAGTCCATTGCCAAGCTAGAGACCTCACGCCTACCTCAACGCTAACTGTAGTCTGTTTCCTCAATACACTCTTTCGCCTATGCGACTTCATCAGCTCGCTAATCCATCTAACAACTTGGGCTAAATTTCGACAGTCTACTGAACAACTAACTAAGCTATTCTTATTTTCCTTTCCTTTACTTCCTAGCTGTTGAACAGGAACTAACAGTAGATTCTTCTGATTTGTCCTGACTGTCTCTACTGTTGGTTCTATCATGTCTCCCCTTAATCATCTACGACCCCGTGCATGATCCGTTTCTCTAGTCCTTTGGCAATGCCAAACCCCAACACGTATACTGAAGCTTCTCTATGGCCAACAACTATTACCTCGGATCCCCTCATGAGTTTTCACATGTTCTCTACAAGTTCACTTTTGTACCCTTCATCATCTAGCTTCTTTGAATATATCAAATTCATCCTGAAACTGGGTATATACATGACACCATGAAAAACTAACTCGGTCCCACTATCAGTCCTCAGACAAACATCCTCAATCCCTATGATTTGGAAAGTCTCTCATTCCCTATCCTCACCGCACCATAATTCACTGCAATGAAGGATGTGAATGTAGTAGAAATTGCTTACCGCAAGTGTACGGGTCAAGTTTTAATAAAGATGGTAAGTAATTACTGATATCGTCCACTGGATTGGGTTTCTAGTCACTCAAGTACTACGGATATTAATGTCCAATTTTATCTAGAGAAACAATCAGGAATTTCTTTTGACACACAAAAGATAAAATAACAAAGTGAATAAAAAGACTCTAAGAAACTCTTATGGAGAACGGGTCCTAGGGAAATGATTTCACCAATTGAACCTACAACCGGACAAATTAAACATGCCGAGATTGAATATGCAATTAATCTATAAGACAAGAAATCAAGAATCATAAAAGTCTCTCCCGAGCACAATTAATTCTCTCACTTATTAAGAAACCTATATCCCTATCTAGTTTCATTAACAAGCAGGGCCTTAAGTCTTAATCTTTTAACAACCTCTAAGATAATTCTAAATCTCCCGATCTTAGAACTACCCCAGTCATGCATGTTTCAACCTAAACCACCTCTCCCGAGCATAAGATTCAGACTTAGCAACAATTAATCTGTGATCAAGAGATTAAAAGCATTAAGCAAATAAATGCATAAATAGATTAAAAACAAATCAATCAAGACAAATGTTAATAAATCCAACTCATAAATCCAACGGCTACGTCAATCCCTAGAACAAGAAGATTAGCTACTCATGTTCACGAAAATACAATAAAATCCCATAAAGAATTTCATAATAAATCTAGAAAAGATAAGGGAAATGAGAGAAACTAAAGCCGTAGTGTCGATTGACCGTCCCCGACTCAATCTCCACGATCACGAGCCCTCGAAAATTGTCTCCTCAGCCTTCTTGCCTCAAACATCGAGCCAATCCTCTCCAAAGATCCATTACCCCCATGTGAGAATCCCTATAAAAGTCCTAAAAACGGCGCACTCATCTTTCTCTTAAGTTAAGGCATCGCTACAGCGCCATGGCGCCATTAGTGAGCGCCATGGAGCCGTCCCAGATTTGTGACGGACGTGCAAGTTCGTAGCGGCATGGCGCTACTATACAGTGCTGCGGCGCTGTCATCGCGGAAAAAGGCCCAAGTTTCATCTGCAGGGTGCCATGGCGCTGTGTACTAGCGCTGCGGCGCTCCTTTGGGATTTTGCTACCAATTCTGACCTGCAGGCGCGCCATGGAGCTAAATGATGGCGCTGCAGCGCTGAAGTGGTTTCATCAAGCTCCTATTTTTCGTTCTAGTTTCCCTCAATTGATCGCTTATGCTTCATTTCTTTCTAATAGCTTGATCCTATAAAAACATCAGTTATGCACGTAAATAAACCACAAATGATCGAAAATTGTTAAATAATTTCTACCTGAATATCATGAAATGTGGTTTATAAAGTATACTATCAGTGAACCAATTACTCCTGTCTGAAGATACATGCACCGAAGCTATACTCTCTACTACCTACTCTGATGATTGGTCTACAGGTGTTGTGTTACCCTCAATACAAGCTAACACATCCGCTGACACGTAATTTAAAGTGCACTCATTTTCCTAATCCTCCTTGATTTATTTTCCCTTTTTCTTTGCTCTAAATTACAAATGCTTACTCCATAGAGTTCTCCCCACCAGAAGTGGATGCAGAGTTCTTCCCATTTCCTTTCCCACGAATCTCTTCAGCAATTTCAGCATCACACATTTCTGAAAACTTCAGACTTTCATTTCCCAACAAATTCGATAGTCGTCTTCATCATTTTCCAGCTCTCAGGCAAAGAGGACAGCAACTTTATAGTCTTCACTTCCTCTGAAAAAGTAATCTCCATCACTTCAACTGATTCATTAGTTTAGTCACCTCGTTTATGTGGGAGTTTACTGACGTGTCTTACTCCATATGAATGTTGAAGTATCTCATAATAAGATACACTTTGCTGTTGGCATAGAGTTTTTCATATCTGTCTGTCAGGGTCTTCATAAGTCTCATCGTCGTTGTCTGACTCGCCACGAGACTTGACACGTTCATTGACAAGCACAACCTGATGATTGTTATGACTTGTTCGTCCATCTCCACCCGTTCCATGTCTGTCATCCCAACCTATCGTTCCTTCATGGTTTTGTGCATCTTCTTATACATGAAAAGATAATTCACTTGCATATTCCAAAACTAAAAAATTTCCCCATCAAATCTCGTATCCCCATCGAAGTTGACCTTTCCACTAGATCCCATGATGCTGAACACCTACAGCTCTGATACCACTTGTTGGGAAAATTGCTTACCAAGAACTTTTCCCTTCCACAGTTTGTCAGTGAAACTAAGCCAATCACAATATTAATAAGAGAAAATTAGGGAAAGCACATAAATAACACAAGCAAATTTATGTCGGTTCATCGAACTATGGGCTATGTCCAATCTTCCGCGACAACAAATTCTACTACGATATTGAGATAAATATAATGGGCTTCATAAAACGCTCTATAAAGCTCTCTCTAGATGCCACAACAATGACCACCTAACTTCTAAGCACTATACCAATAGATACTTAGGAATACCGAATGAAAAAAAAAAATTACTAATCTCATGTGAACGAGCTACCGACCATACTCTACAACCCAATGTTCTCCTTTTTCTTCCCCTCCAAAAAAATACCATTGCCACCACAATATTTGTGTAACCACACACACACTCACAGCCAAATTAATTAAATGAGGCAGCTAAAGACCAAAAAAATAGGTTTTGTTATAAAGAAAAGCTAAACTTAAAAAGGAGAGGTTGGTTTTGGGCTTTTGTATTTTATGGCCAATCACTTTTAATATTTATTTGAGATAATGCCTTGGACCGATTGGTTTGAAAACTCATTTTAAAAAATGTTTAATGTTTACAAATTTTGCAATTTAGATTTCTGAATTTAAAAATTTTCCACCATGGTCAAATTTGTTCTTATTTATGGTATTTGTATTTATTATAATTAATTTATATTTAAATGTAAAAGATTTAGTGTTCTGTGGTGGAAGTTATGAGGGTTGGATTGTTGGAGGCATGGTACTATTCAAAACTTTTTGTTTTGTGTTTTTTTTTATTTTAAGAAAACCAATAAAGATAATGTTAATTTTCCCTATTTATATTTACCTTTTATTTATAAATCTAAATAGGTAAATTTCAAAATATACCTCAACACAGTCTTATCATTTTTTTAAAATCTACTTTCAAATTATAATTAGCAATTTTAAATTAGATTTAAGTTAATTATTTTAATTTCATTTATTTTTTATTTGTAAATCTTCTGATTTAGAGGGGTAAATTTCAAAATATACCTCAATACAGTCTTATCAAATTTTTTTTTAAATCTACTTTCAAATTCTAATTAGCAATTTTTAAATTAGATTTATGATAATTTTTTTAGTTTCATTTACTTTTTATTAAATATCGAATTCCTGTTATTAAGTTCAATTGTTTTTGCTATTTGTAAAAATCTTAAATCTCTAAAATTATGCATATATACCTAATTGGTTACAAGGTATATTTGTCTTTTAACAATTTTTCAGTATTTAAGGAAAAAATTAATTTAACCATTATTGCAATATCCTATGGGTTTGGCCATTTTTTAAAATGTGTTATTAAATTTGGTCATTTATGCAATTGCCCCGTTTTGTAAGATCACAGATCCAATGATATGATAATGGCATGACATATAAACACTTTTTTCATTATCCGACAATATTTTCTTCTTTTAATATTAAATGACTTGCTCATCACTCTAGACGAAGTCCTAATCACTGTGTCATATTAGTTGTCATTCTTTCAACAACTTGCTAAAAACCAACCTCTAACGTGGTATTTAGTTCGTTATTTTTCACTAGTTCATTAAGTGTGAGTTTGTTAAGTGTGAGTTTATTAAGTCTGTGTTTGGTTGACACACGAAATAGGTTTATTAAGTCTAAATTTCTTTAATTTGTATTTGATTGGTGTTAAATCTGGGTTTGTTAAGTCTGTGTTTTGTATTTTGTTAAACTGATTTTATTAAGCGTGTGTTTGGTTGGTTGAGTTTTATTTTTTTAAATATAATTTAAATTATTTTACAAAAGTGAAATTAGGAAATATTATTTTAAGGATATATAAATATTTTTAATATATTTGTCAATCCAATTTTTTTTTTCCAATGATTAATTTTTAAAATAAATATTCAATTATCTATAAAAATACTTTTAAAATATTTATCAAAATTTAAACAAGAGTAACAAATTCATTGGACATAAATTTTACCATAAAGAAAATGTTATCAATCATTTATTTAATTTTTCACTATTTACTATTTTAAGTAAATTTGATTACTTGATTATTGTAAAAAAAAAGTATTACTTAATTATCATCAACATTACTATTAAATTTGACTTATTTTTATTTGACAATTACAGTTTATTACAAAGCCTTTTAAATAATAATTGTTTAAAAAAATATTAACTTAATAAGCTAAAAAGAAGATATAAAATTAAAATAAATAATTATACAAAATTATAATGTCTTTCATTAATTAAGCAAATGACATTTACATTTTCAAAAAATAGATAAGAATACTTACATTTTATAGACCTTCTTCAAGGTACATCTCAACATACATTTCATATGGTTCACCATCAAAACAAGTAAACCAAAAAATGAAAAAAAAAAACCAGCTAGAAATAGATAGTAAGAACAAAACAAAAATTAGATTATGCTCGGATCATTTGGAAAAAAAAAACTAGATAAAAAGTATCAATATATGAATTAATTATTTATTACATGTAATTTTAATTAAATTGGGGTGGAATAGTATTTACTATAATAAACTTGGGTTCATAAAATTGTGAAACAAAAGAGGGTTTGTCTCAACAAACGAGGGTTTGTCTTAACAAACTCTACCCGTCGGTTTGAAAATGGGGAACCAAACACCCCCTAATTGTTATTTCCCTTGGTTAAGGATCACACATGAAAAAGATACGAGAATCTAATTAAGTTTACAAGATAAATGAACCTCTTGATATTGTCGCCATCCAACCAATTCAAACGAGTTTTTTATCTAAAGTGGAATCTAGTGAGTAAACCCTTAAAAAAAGGCTCATCTATTTCTATTATTTATTTTGTTTATATTTCCTTGCTCCCGACTCTTCTTCACTCACTAAATCCCCAAGTCCCACCACCTCTCTATCTTGTATTAAAACGAGCCCCACTGTCCTAAACCAACCATGCAAGTGCCATAAGCTCTATCCAGTCTTTTTGAGCTCCTTTCTTGCTTTTGCCTTTCCTTTCATGGTAACTTTTGCAATTTGCATTTGGGAATCTTCCGCTGGCAACCACCTTCATTTTCTCCAATGTCTTTCATTCTCCGAAGGGCGACGACTCCATTTCGAAAGTCATTTACACTGGAGAAAACTCTTCGTTCTCTTATGTTTTGAACTTTTCCGCTCGAAACCTCAGATTCTCAACTGCCACTACCCCTAAACCGCTTGTCATTATCACACCGTCAAAAGCTTCCCATGTTCAAACATTTGTTATTTGCTGTAGAGCCCATGGCTTTCACATCAGAATACGGAGAGGTGGTCATGACTACGAGGATCTTTCTTATATCTCTGATATCCCATTTGTGGTGGTGGATTTAGGTAACGTTAAACTACCAATAAATCCAAAATTTTTATTTTTATGGTTCTTTTTGTTAGAGTTGTAAAGCGAGTAAATAAAACTCCACATTGATTATAAATTAAAAGGGAAGTGATTCATGATATATATAGACATGAACCATTATTTTCATTGGTATAAAATCATAAGAGTTATGTCTAAAGCAGGCTCGTACCATGAAGATACTTGGAGGTACACTTTGGTTACCTATTATTATAAATAATACTATTTATTCTTAACAGGAAATCTTAGAACCATTGTCATGTTAATTGAAGGTTCATGTCATGTTTTCTATCTATTATCATATTTAAACTACCAATAAATTAAAAAATTTAAATTTATAAATTACTATAAAGTTATTCTTCATTGTAAATTATTTTAGCAGCTAATCTTAGATCAATTGTCATCCACGTTGAGAACAACATTGCATGGATTGAGTCTAGTGCAACTCTCGGCGAACTTCGTTATTGGATCGCCAAGAAGAGCAGGACGCTTGCCTTTCCAGCTGGTGGGTGTCCAACCGTTGGCGTCGGAACACACCTCAGCAACGGTGGCCACGATGGACTACTGAGAAAATATGAGAAAATATGGTCTTGCAGCTGATCATGTGGTGGATGCTTACATGGTTGATGCAAACGGAAAGCTTTTGGATAGAAAATCAATGGGAAGGATTTGTTTTGAGCCATTAGAGACGAAGGAGGAAGCTTTGGAATTGTTCTCGCATGGAAGATAAAGCTACTTCCAGTTCCACAAACTGTTATAGTTTTTACAATTAACAAAAGATTGGATCAAAATACTGTCAAAATAATTCATCGGTGGCAAAATGTTGCAAGCAAGCTGGATGAGAATCTGTTCGTCGAAATCACCTTGAGCATTGGTACAAAATTTGACCTTTTTTGTTTATGAATTTCTGTTTCAATCTTTATTTTAAGTTACTTAATTGCGCCACAATATTTTACCTGTTCATAGGCTTTGAAGAATGGTTAAAAACATAAAAATTAAAAAAAAAAAAGACCTTATGTTCAATGAATTATAACATATGTATCTAGTATCAAATTGATAGAACTATCGAAAATACGACATTTGAGCTATAGTTGGAAATGATATATTTCATGGTCGATCTTATGCACAAGCTTAATTTTCTTTGAATTTAACGGATTTTGGAAGATTTTTACCAAACTTTTTGGTAAAATTAGTTGGTGAACTTAATAGTAAAATTGTAGCCCTTGTTAAGGGCAAATTACTACACCTTACAAAATTGAGGCTAAATTTGATTTTTTTTTTTTTGTTCTTTTTTACCATCAGTCTACTAGGTCCTAATTCCAAACAAGGAGGGAGAAGAACAAGAACAGTGGAAGCCTTATTCTTTTCCCAATTTCTTGGAAAATCCCACGAACTTCTTTCCATCATGCAAAAGAGCTTCCCGAGCTCGGTTGGTAAAAGAAGATTGCGTAGAAAAGAGTTGGATCGAGTCGATCCTTGTTTTAGCAGGCTTTACAAATGGAGAATCCTTAGAAGAAGCTCTTCTAAATAGAATCACCACACCCCCTTATAATGGAGCTTACAAAGTTAAATCAGATGATGTGAAGGAACCCATCCCTCAATCTGGCCTAGAGGGGATTTGACAAATGTTAAAGACTTCCAACGTCGTTGGCAAATGTTAAAGACTTCAAACGTCGAATCAGCCCAAATTGTGCTTCTTTCGTACAGAGGGAAAATGGTGAGATTTCTGAATCGAAAACTCCGTACCCACATAGAGCTGGTTATGTGGTCAAAGTTGGATACTTCATCGTGTGGAAAGAAAAAGGAGTTGAGGCAGTCGAAAGGCACCTTGTTTGGAGTAGAGAGCTCTACGATTACATGGCTCCTTTTGTTTCAAAGTTTTCGAGAGCTACTTATGTCAATGATAGAGATCTTGATATCGAGATGAACATCAAGCATTGGAAGGCTACGAGTTATAAGCAAGCGAGCATTTGGGGACTCAAGTATTTTGGAAGTAATTTTAGGAGATCAGTGGAGGTGAAAACTAAGCTTGATCCTTATGATTTCTTTAAGCATGAGCAAAGTTTACCCTCTTTTGTGATTGGTGGAAAACAAACACATTTATACTTGTTTTTTCTGATGCCATAATGCTATGTTATTTTATCTCTCTAGCTGCGAAAACAAGCTGTGAGCTTGTACTTGAGTTAATTAATTAGCCTAAGTTTGTATTTGATTGAGCTGATAAAAGAAATAAACTCAATTTTGAGTTAAATTAATCTAAATTGGGTGAGTTGAGTAGTTACTACTAACAAGACCCCACTTATTATTAAAACTTTGCATTGAGAATGGAACTAAAAAATAAAATACATTTTATTGATAATATTACTTTAACACGATTCTACATAGAAGATGTATAGACGGCCAAATTTTTGCTTGACAAATAGCTAGGTTGTGGGATTTAGTTTAAAACACTCATAAAAATAATTTCAAGTTTTCACCAAATTCCATATGCACTTGAAAAGGTGGGTATGCTCTGCTCATGTCTCAAAATACTTCAACCCCAAACTCTAGCTAGCTCCCTCGTAGGTTATTTTTTCGTAGTTATTATTTCGTTCCACGTAAAAACCTTATGTTATTGATATATACATCATCAAATATGCATCATTACATCTCTGTCATTAACTGTCCGTCATTAAATATTTGATGTCCGTCATTTGATGTTTTACCTTTTATAAAATTATAAGTCAAATCTAGAATTTTTTTAAGAAAATCGTCAAACATTTCCGGTTGCTATCGAAGGAAATCAGACATCTACTACTACAGATACGGTTGATCAAGGTTTTCTTACCATTTCCATTTAGATAATAAATTCAACAAAGGTGTACTCATAGAGCCCTATTTTTTTGCAGTGAGTTGAATAACTCTCTTTGTCCCCAAAAAATATTTTGCAAATGCAATAAATCAAGTTGATATCATTAGGGGTAAAATTATTTCGGGCTGACACGATCTCAAGTCGGTTCAGTTCAGGTTGATGTCGGGTCATTTTCGGGTTTTTCTTTTTTTTTCCGCCTTCTTCATCAAAGTTCCACACCTTGCCTATTTGGATTCTTCAGAGTTTCTTTTCATCCATGAAATCTCACCCAAGATCACAACTCAATGTGAAATTTAGTGTAAAAAGCCAGATTTGTCATTTGTAACTACAAAATTAGTGATTTTGATTTTGAAACCCACCTCTACAAATCTTTCCACTAAAGTACAAAAACCCACCCGAAAATCTGATTCTCCTACCGATCTTCTATCCATGAAAGCTCACAAAAATCAGATCTTTTTCTTCCTTAGTTCTTATTTATATGAAAACCCACAAAAATCAACTTAAGATCTCCATCTTCTTCGGATCTTCCAAAAACCCATTTCAAATCTTCTTTTCAAAATCGACTTCCACCAAAATCCAAGAAAACCCATCTCGAATCTTCTACTTCAGATCTTCTTCTTCGCCAAAAACGATCTTCATTAAAACGTCACCGCCGCGGATATCCTTTTTGTTGCCGACGCATTTGGGAGGGAGGGAGGAAGTGAGGCGCATTTGGGACAAGGGAGGGAGGGAAGAACAACAGCCACAAGGGTTAGGTTTGATAAGAAATCGTTACATGATATCTGTTTTAACCGAACCGAATCGAATTGCCTCGGTTCAGTTCGGTTCGTCGGCGGTTCGAGAATTTACACCCCTAAATATCATACATATAAAATCCCCAAATAAATCAGCATACTAGAATCATGCCTCATTGCACTGTAGATTTCCTCCTCTTTCAAGTCTAAACTGTTGCTAAAATCTCGCCTCCAACTGGTGCAATTATCATGAAATGCTGAATTATACTATTATAATTAAATCTCGCCTCAAGGCATGGGAATCAATTTTTTCATTCCGTTTGGGATGGGACTGACGTTGATGTCTCAATTTTATGCAGAGCCCACAAGAATAAGGAATAGGATTGACAAGGACGCCACATAAAATGAGACACATTCCTCTCCTACAGTCTTATGAATCCCGCATTGCTTTATTCCGTGGTCTCACATAAAATTGAGATATCGACATCAATCACATTCCTCTCCTATAACGTTTATACAATTATCTATCGGTATCGATAATTTATCAATATTTTCATCGATACTTCCATAAAATTGAGACACATTTTCATCGACATCGACATTTCAGATCTTGGTGACTCTTAACACATCTCCTGTGTCCTGTGTTTACTTGGCATAATTACTTGTTAGTTCTAGTTTTCAACCTTGCTAGCAAGCTAGTCTTCTTTGCCAGTGTGAGTTAGATCTCTGTGTGAGTTATGAAATTCCCCGTTTAGTACTAAATCTTGTTCTTTGTCATCCAAATAAATAACCTCAGCTCAATCAAAGGATCATCAAACCACTATAAATGATCGTGCAATTGTTAGTTAGTTTCTCACAACATGTGTATTGGAGAACATTTGCATCTAGACCCACATTCAGTCGGGATTGATTTTAAAAATTAAAAAAAAAACTAATTTGTTTGGCAATCGGGAAGCATCGTTAATAGAAAAGTAATTGCAGTAAATGTGCCGAAAAGAATGAGATTGCTCAATTTTAAAAGATGAGAATGAAAAAAATTGGGTAGGTCTTTGATTTTTATCCCTTCATCCCCATTCAATTAATCAGGTTTAATTTAATGAAAGTCCAAAGGAAAAAATTATAAATTTCTTTAATAAAATAAATCTCCTTGCTTTACCCTACCAGATCTTGAGTTAGTTTTTTATTGTTAATTACTTTCAATTATTGTCAAATCATTAATCATTAGTTAACAACTATTCATCATTAGGAAAACTCAAATTAAATATAATTTATTTATACATGTCTAAGCATCATTTTAAATTGCACAATTTTAGTAAATACTCCCTAGTTTTTGGTTCTTGAACTTTTTTATTAGTTTTGTTTAATTTTGATTTTTTTTTCCTTCTAAACTTGTATAAAAATTTATTTTGGTAGTTTTTTTTTCTATGACATTATTGTTATTATATCAGAGATATGAGAGTTAAACTCAAACCTATAACTTAAGTAGGGGTGCACTAACCAAGGAGTTATATGCATGCTCATATTTGCTTTTATGTGATATGCGTTTTGACTTTGTTCCATATATATCAAATCTAATATCGTCAAAACGAGCATAGTTTAACGGTAATTGATATATATATCCAATAAAGAGGTTGTGAGTTTGAACTCATCCCACATGTTGTGTTAAAAAAAAATTCAAATCTAATATATCAAGTTTGAGATTGAAGGTAACTTTATTTTAAAACTCGAAGTTAAAATTAATTCGAAAAAAGAAAACTTAGATGCTAAATTTGATGTATGTGTGTCACAATACAAAATAATGGCTCCATGTGAAGTACAAAAAAAAATTAATATATATATATATAATAATAATAATAACACCACCACCAAAAATATATATATATATATATATATATACACAAAATCTTGAAACTAAAATTCAACCTTTAAAATTATGAACGCCAAAATAATATAGGTGTCGACAGATGAATAATTAACATAGAATTTCACTTTCACCATTTTTTTTTTTCATTTTTTTTCAAGAAATAATTATTATTTAAGAAAAATAGAGATATGAAAGAAAATACAAACACATTATTTTTTAAATATAATTTGGTTCTTTTCTCTCTTTTAAGTTTAAATCACCAACATTTTTCGTATTATCTCGTATCTAACACAAAATTATAGTAAATCGTGTATCCCACTATATGAATTGTACAATTTTAGTTTCTTGGACCTTGACCTATGATGGTTGGGTGATACTGTGAGATATGTACTATATGTATTAAATTTACCTAACCTATTTTAAATTTTTAGGTTGAGTTGTGATTTACTCATCTTTAAGAGATACAATTTCCATAGCTCAAAAAGAATATTACATTATAAATTACAAGAAAGTGATTCAAATCTATGGTCTATAAAACGATTAAACTCGTAACTGTTTGGTCATTTAAGCTACAAGTCAACATAATGATGTAATATTTTAGATTAATAAGCAAGACCTCAAAAAAAATATATCCAAAAATATAAAATCAAAATATAAATTTAGCACACACAACCCTCCAACAATATCCACTATATAGATGGAAATGAAAATGACATAAATTTAGATATCTAAAATCCCAAGATTAATTATGTAGAATGACAAATATGAACTAAACATGACGACATATCCCTATCGTGATTTAGGTGGAAGAAAAACTAATTGGTCGCGTGGCGGCCACCCTTCTTCAGTTGCTCCACCACCTCCTTCCCCCTTCCCTTTATCAATTATTACATTACATTAGTTACAAATCCAAAATGCAATCAAGTACGGGAGACCAAAAAATTATTTATATGTTAAAAGGGCAAGTAAATGATAGAAATTAAACAACAAAACGTTTTGGAAATTGAAATTTTAATTATATCTTTAGAAATTTAGAAGGTTAAAAGTTTTAATTTAGGTGAAAAAAATGATATAGGTTTCTATCGAAGGAATACCTATCTTATTTATCTTATTAAATTTTATGGCTTGTGAATTCTTTAAATTTTAAAATTAACTTAAAAAGATAAAATGTACAATTGAAATAATATAAATACTCATTATATTTTTAGTGATAATATTTATAGAGTCAATGTTATTAGTTTAGTCCATTTATGTAGAAGGAATAGAACCAAAATAACCAAGAGAAATTTAATAAAGAAGATATAAGGTCTTATTAATTTTTAGAAAAATCAATATTATTAAATTTCAAGACTTTTTACATTTTTGTTGATTTTATGTCAATGTGATAATTATTTGTTAGTGTAAAAAAAGAAAGCATCTAAATTATTAATAGTTAAAAAACTCGTCACATGCTAGTTGAAATAATATAAAAATATTTTATTTATTATTAGTTTTGAAAGAGAGGGAAAGAGATAAATTTATAGTTGAATGAGAGACACTTTGATATTAGGTATATTAGTTGTATTAATGATGTTTGATTAAAAAATAAAAGAGACCTACTTCGCGAGGTTGGAAACAAATAGGTAGATTGAACAAACATGTAAAATATATATAATATATATTACTCTTTTTTATTTTTAAAATTCTAAAAATAACAAAAAATAAGTACTAAATTGATAATTTTCCTTGCCAAAAAAAAAATCCCCGTCCCAAAATAGAGATTTCTTGACTCAAACTTTTATTTCCAAAATCAGAGAATGAGATAGAGACGAGAACTAAAAATCTCTTCGAAGACGATAATGGAAAGAACATCTCAACTCTCACCCCACGTGGTTGACTTCTCTCCTATACATATATTTCTTTCTCTAGCATATCTTCAAAATCTCTAAGGTTTTAAAAAAAACTGAAAACCAAAACAAGTTACGTTTGATGTTCTATTTTTTAAAAACAAAAAACAGTTATCAATTTTTGTTTTTAAAAAAACATAGACTAAAAACCAAAAAATCAAAATCAAAATGGTAATCACACGGCCTTTTTTTTTTTTTAATTTATTAGAGATCAAAAACGATTTTAAAAACCAGAAAATAGAAAATTGAATTGGGCAAGTATATTTTTTAAAAACGTAAAAAACAAAAAAGGAAATAGTTATCCAACCGACCTTAAAAATAGAAAAAAAATAAATAAATAAATACTCCTCACACCATGTCGTGAATCACGTGGGGAGGGAAAATTTTGAAGAACCATGCTGAACGAACTAAAATATTAATTTCAAATTTTGTATTGGAGAAAGGCAAATTGTTTTTGTGAAATCTCTCTCACACTCTTATTAAGATGCTATTTTTCTATTCCTCCAAGAACCAGTAGATAATATTTTAAATCAATCACGTAATGGAAGAGGAGACACAACACTTGTAAATCACGTTCAAATTAAGAAAAAAAATCTCCAAATTTGCCATGCGAGAACAAATTTTGTTTTACTTAAATAAATTAATCTCCAAGTCTTTGAGTTGGTGATTCTTTTATTATAAATCAGCAACCAATGACCATTAGTATTTGGAATTATCTAATCTCAAATTAAATGTAATTTGTTTATAGTTGCTTACACATCATATTCTCAAAATTCGAAATTTCAATCCGAGATTCCCACCCCAAACCTCAAGAACTCAGAAGAGTTTCAAAAAAATGTCTGAATCGCACAAGATAAAAAGAGAGCTGCCTCTTCTGTACACTAAATACACAAGCTTTCATCCATTTCCAAAACACAAAAACCAAACATGAAGTCTCCAATTACATCCTTAGCTTATATTTTTATTTTCTTGTCGGCATGGGTAGCTTCTGCTTGCAACCATGAAGATTTTCTCGACTGTCTTTCTATTCATTCTCCCAACAGTTCTCCGATTTCAAATATTATTTACACTCCAACGGATCCTTCATACTCTTCGGTTTTGAACTTCTCAATCCAAAACCAAAGATTTTTGGGTGCCAAAACTCCAAAGCCTCAAATAATTGTGACGCCGTTGGAAGCTTCCCACATTCAAGCATCTGTCATTTGCGCCAAAAATAATGGCTTCCAAATACGAACACGAAGCGGTGGCCATGATTACGAGGGACTTTCCTATGTCTCCGATGTTCCTTTTGTTCTTGTTGATTTGACGAACATTCGGTCAATCGACGTCGATGTGGAACAAAACGTTGCATGGGTGCAATCCGGAGCCACCATCGGTGAACTCTACTACAGAATTGCAGAGAAAAGCAAAACCCTAGGGTTCCCAGCTGGACTTTGCCCGACAGTCGGCATTGGTGGTCACTTCAGCGGTGGTGGTTATGGTTTGATGCTACGAAAGTATGGCCTTGCTGCAGATAATGTGATCGATGCTTATTTCATTGATGTAAACGGTGAGCTCCATGATCGAAAATCAATGGGGGAAGATGTATTTTGGGCCATCAGAGGAGGAGGAGCAAGTTTTGGAATTATTCTTGCATGGAAAGTAAAGCTTGTCCTGGTTCCACCGGTGGTGACTGTTTTCTCAATCACAAGAAACTTGAAACAAAATGCCACCAATCTAGTCCACCGATGGCAATACGTCGCAAACAAACAAGATGACAGACTTATCATCAGAGCCGTATTAGGCGTCACGAACTCAAAGAATCATCAAAATGGCAAAAGAACAGTGAAAGCAAATTTCAACTCCTTGTTCCTTGGAAAAGTTGGAGAGCTTCTTCCCATAATGCAAAATACTTTCCCCGAGCTAGGATTGAAGAAAGAAGATTGTATAGAAATGAGTTGGATTGAATCTGTTCTCTATTTTTCTGACTTCCCTAGAGAGCAACCATTAAATGTCCTTATCGATAGGAATTTAGCTCTCAAAGGCATCTTCAAAGGCAAATCGGACTATATAAATCAGCCGATCCCTAAAGCTGGGCTAGAGGGTTTATGGGAATTGCTCATCAATGATGAAGTTGAATTCGTACGAATGCATCTTGTCCCTTATGGTGGAAAGATGAACGAGATTTCTGAAGCAGACATTCCTTTTCCACATAGAGCTGAAAATCTTTACATGATTCATTATGTGGTGTCTTGGACAGAAGTTGGAGATAGTGAACAAAGACATATAAGTTGGATCCGTAAGCTTTATAGATATATGACTCCTTTTGTTTCAAAAAATCCAAGAGCTGCGTATTTCAATTACCGAGATCTAGATATTGGAACAAACAACAAAGATGGGAACACGAACTATGAAAAAGCAAGTATATGGGGAGCAAAATACTACAAGGATAATTTTAAGAGGCTGGTGAGTATAAAAACTAAGGTTGATCCTTCTAATTTTTTTAGGAATGAGCAAAGCATTCCTTCTCTTTTTCCATGGTGGAAGGGAGGGGGACATGAGACGTTTTGAGATATTTTGAGATATGATTGAAAGAAACCCAGCCAATTAAACGGATGTATACTCCTACTTTCGTTTTTAGTTTATAACTTAATAAAATTGTTATTTTTGCATTACATAAACATTTCCTAATTTTGTTCTTGAACTTTTTGTATTAGTTTAAGTTTAATTTGGATGATTTTCTTTTTTTTTTCATCTAAACTTGTATATAAACCACAAAATAATTTCACCTATTTATTCCAATTCAAATTACACGAATCTTTGCATGTAATCACAACTTTCTAAATGAGTATAGATTAGTTAAAGGAAGATATTAATTTCACCTATGTATTCCAATTCAAATTTTAATTCGATGAAATTAGATTTTGAGGCTATAATCACTAAGCCAATTGAAATAGGATTTCGATCCCGGTTTCAACCAAAGTTTTAAATGTCGATGTCGATTGAAATGTCGAGCTCCTAATTTCATAGAAATATCGATAAAATGTCGATGTCAATGGATATTTCTGTAAAAGTTATAGAAATTAAAAAATTATAAAAAATATTTAAATTAGCGAATAAACATTTTCATATTTCTAAATAAGTTAAAAAATAATTAATATTAATTTTATGTATATATTAGTGACATTTGGTTGATATTTTTTCATATTTTGTCGATTTTTTTATACTATGATGAAAATGTCGATTTACCTCACATGTCGATATCGAACCCATGAAAACATGGACATGTTGATGGAAATGTTGACGTGTCGACGGATATTTAGAACCATGATTTCAACCGATGAGATGACAAATCTAAAGTTCTATTTTCATGTGGAATATATATATATTAAATAAACCATAAAGTGACTTTTTAACCCTAAGACACTAAGGGGTTGTTTGGTTGGCGTTTATTGGGTGGGAATGTACATGGGCAAGTAAAGTCCTTTGTTACACAGATTTGAAAATTTTTCTTATTTTCATGGACAATGGCTTTCTTTGTCCTACCATTTCATGGATTTGTCGGTAAATTTTGTACCAGACTCTTATCTCTCCCCTTCTGAATAAATTATTTTTTAATGAAATTATTTACTTTGTTTTATTGGAATTAATTAATTAAAATTAGTTAAAATATTTAAATTAAATGTATAATTAATAAAACAACATAATTTTACCAATAATGTCCTAAATTAATTTATTAAAGTATATACTTATTTTTTTATAAAAAATGTAATTAATTGAGGCAATTAATAAGATGAACATAATTAATATTGTTAAACACATAAAATTATCATTATTAAGATTGATTGCTAAATAAAATCAACAGCATAAATTTAGATATATTATTTATAATATACTTATTAACGAGTGAAACTTAAATTAAAACATAATTGCTTAAAATAATTTTAATATTTTAATTTAATAGAGATCAATTAATTAATGTAAATTAATTAATCAATTATTTAAAGTTAATTTTGATTGATTTTAAAGCTTTATACGACATTTTGTATATATTGAATTTTAGTTAAATAACCTTTACTATTAATTGTTCAATTGTTCATCATTGTAATAAATTTTCAATATAGCTAAATTGTCAATTATAATTTAGAAGGCTAATATAAAATAATTTATAACTTAAAATAATTAAATTTATATTATTTATTTTTTGAATTAATTTGATTTGATATTAATCAATGTTTATAATGACATAAAATGCATATTGCCAAAGTAATCAAACAAAATAAACATATATATAATTTATTTTTAGACAACTTGATCTTAGACATCTTAATCTCAGATATATATACAACCTAAACACAATTATCTTTTCAGACATCTTATTACCAGACATATTAATCACATCATTCTCAGAAGTTGTTTAAATAATTGATGAATATATTTCATCCTCCATTTTTTGTGAATTCCTTAATTACAAGTACTAGCATTATTCAATGAGTAGTTAAAAATATAGTTTGTTAATTTATGTTCCAAACAACCTAACAATGTAGAAGTGAGATATTATACGGTTTTTGTATTCTATACGGACTGCTAATAAATTGAGAGCAAAAAAAAATCAGATTACCTTTGATAAGTTATATCATCTTTTATTTTTTTTAATGTGGGATCCTGCTCCATGTAACTCTTTTAGGTTCACCAATCTTGACCAGATCTATTTTCCTTTTATAAATTTTTTTAGTACAAATATTGCGTGGATGAGGAATCAAACCATTGACTTGGAGAGAAGAAGTTAACTACTGCTAAATGGGATCTGACCAAGATTGGTAAATCAAAAGAGACCATTTTGTGGGACAAGTTAAGGATCTCGCGTTGAAAAGATAAAGAACATAACAAAAGTTTGCAATATAAGTGGGCTACTTTTAGCATTCTCAATTAGTTTTGAGATGTAACCTCATGAATATTAATATGGTATCAGAGTCAAACAAGTTCAAACGAGCATTCACGATTTTCATAGACTACTCCTCTCGTTACCAATTAGTTTTGAGATATATTTCAATGAATATTGATTAGTTATTCACTACGCATAATAATTCATGAGTGGATATAATATATATTGTATAACTTCTGTTTATGCATAAATTTGACCTCCTGGGATTCCGTCAAATTCGCACCAATCTTCAAGAATAAAGGGATCGACGAGACCTGCAAAACAGAATATCATTAAAGACCAGTGTGGTACTTGTCACACAGGCTCTGATGCTTAAGTTAGAATCAGAGTATTTGAGTATAGAGTGTTATAAGTATCCCTTTAAAGTTTAGCTTACTCTCCTATTTATAGAAGTTGAATCCTAATCCTTTTAAATAGGATTTACAAAAGTTGAATCCTATTCCCTTTAGGATTTACATAAGTTGAAACCTAATGCACTCAGGAGATCTAGACGGAGTGGGCCTCATGCTGGGTCCGTTCGTTTCATTGTGGACTTAAGGTCGAATAGAGAATCGAGACGGGATGATTCGGGATGAACCTCTAGGGTAACGGCTCCTCGGTCGAGGGGCCGAGAATTGCTCTGCGTCGAGGAGGTCTCGGCGTCGAGGCCTGGTCAGCGCTGACCACTACTTAGCCAGGGGCCGACTCGGGTCGCCAGGTGTCGGCCCCCTTTCCTGATTTGTGCCCACTTATTGGCTTTCTTCCGGTCTCCTGTCGCCTAGCTGAGTCTCGCTTATTTCCCTGTAACAACTTCAATCTTAGGTAAAATATTATATATCTTGATGTAGTTGAATAATTGTAATAAAATTTTTATTGAAAGTCTCAATGAACTAATTACAATACTTGAGACACATGCATTTAGGACGGTTAAATTACCTATCACATTTTTCACTTTCATTAGTAATTTTTGTGTTTATCTTTTTATAAACTTTAAAAAAATTTGGTTGACGGCAAATTTTGGACAGGTCCATATGTCCCTGAGACGAGTAGCTTTGCATGAGAGCAAATGAGCCTACATAAAAAGAACTCGACATTAGTATGGTGTCCTGCCGAATAGCCTCTACACTCAAGTCAGTAATTGGAGTAGAAAATAAGAAAAGACATCTTAAGCATTCGTGACAGATTTCTCACTTGGCGAGGGTGAGGGTCCTTCTTTATATATGCCTAGGCGACCAACTGGGAAGGACAACAGATGGAATGGCAAGGGCACTACAAGGTACGACGCCTACTGAGGACGTACGTTCCCTACAACAGGCGGTGGTGCCATTGCCTACAAGCTTGAAGCTTGTTGCATGCCGATGGGGCTCGACGTGCTACCCATACTTGGCAGACAGAAACGCGTATCTCCTGCCATCGTGGCTTACGATGTGCATTGTCTATGGTCCCCAATTGTTAGAGGTAGATACGCGTCTTCATCGGTTTTACTTCGCCCTCTTTCGACGCCAGGCCACTCAGTGATGAGTGAGCTGGGTCAGAAGTGTTGAAGTGAGCATGGTGCGTGTGGCCTATGCTCGTGCGACGGGAGATCTCCTTTGGATCGGGACTAGGGTCCACATTGTGCAGTAGCCATGATGATTCGGCGTCAGCATATACGGCTGCATTTATGGGAGGACACGTGCTCATCGCCGTTTCGCGGGTGGTAGCATTCTTTGTACGACGTGTGAAGCGATGGAGTCGGCGGTCGTGATTCATAGTGCCGTTGGGATTCGAAGTGGAACCCAGTGGCCTTTAAATTTGCTCAGTTGAGAGCGACGGTCACTTTTCTTGCCCTTCACGTTATCTGTGCTTTTGTCTCTTTGAGTACCATGGCTAATCGTCCAGTGGTGAATCACGTTCCGACGCAAGCGATGGAGCAAGAACTCTTGGGTCTTCGCTCTAAGTACCGAATTTCGAATTACATCCTCATGCGTCTTCCGGCGGAGGATGAAAGGATTGACAACCCTCCTTCCGGATGGGTAAGTTTTTATCCATAAACGTTCTGGAACGGGCTCTAGCCCCGCTTTCTCTTTTTGCTCAATCTTTTCTATCCTTTGCCGAAGTTACGCCGACACAACTAGCCCCAACGTCTAGGGAACCATAATGGCGCTAGCCATCCTCCGGCCGGAGCTCTGCGATGGCAAGAAGATGAACTTTACCCTTCTGACTGCGTTGACCCTGATAAAGTTAATTTTGGGCTTCTCGAAGTTTTATAACCTATGTTCTCGTCATGGAACGGTTTTCAAGGCCCCGACTTCGAACAAGCATTGGAAGGATCGTTGGTTCTTTGTCGGCAATCCTTTGTTGGTTGGTGACGGGCCGATAGTTGGCCGCATGCCCAGCCGTTTCAGAGAGAATGGTGAGTCTTCTTTCTTCCAGCAGTTTTTTTTACGGCCTTGTCCTAGCTTTGAAGTCTCTATTTCTCCTTTTGTAGTGTTGCCTAGCGAGGTTCTTCCGTCTTCATCTGAGTCGATGAAGGTGTTGCGGAAGATCTAGGACGCTCAAAAGGTTCCTATGCTCATCGCCACGAATGAGAAGATAATACATCATTGCCTTGTTGGGATCCCAACGGACCAACCCAAGGTAGTGATGACCTCTCTAACCCTTCAGGCACCTCGACAAGTAAGAATACTCACGCTTTTCTTCGAGCAGTTTCAAGGGGCTGATTGCCTAATTACTATGGACTTTTGGTGCAGGTTTGGTGAGGCCATTTGTTAGCCTTTTCATCTAGGTCGATTGCTCGACCCACATTCTAAGGATAAGGCATGCTCCTCCCGACAGTGCCAGCAGCGGGAGTGCCGCATCGACTAGCGCAGCCGCTACCATGTCATCCCCCGCCTTTGAGATTAAGACCAACGAAGGAAGCTCCTCGGTTGAGGTCCTGACTAACCCGGAGGAGATAGTGCCTCCACTCAAACATCGTCACTTGGTGAGGTTGGGTACGACTGCTCCCTCAACGAGATTGCATATCGATGAACTCGTCTTCCGTATTGTAGATGTCACCGAGCCCTCTTCAAGTGACGTCGTCTCCTCGGATCCTTTTGACAGTGGCTGTCAAGCAACGCTTGCCCTAAGGGCTTCGCCAGGTATGGACGAGTGAAAGGACGGAGTGAGGGAGACTATTCTTGCAGGGTCGAGATTTTTTAGAACCGTGTCGAGGGGGCTCCTCAATCAGACGCATCCTCTCTACTTCCTAGGGGGGACGGATGCGTTGCGTTCCTGTTTTGACCTTCCTCTACAGCCCTTTCCTTAAACTCTTTATCGTCACATGGGGAGAGGCAAGAAATACGTCTGAGTGAGAGCCCTAGTTGAGTCCTCCACTCGGGAAAATAATTTTGGAATATCATGTCTCCAGAGGCCTACTCGCAGCCAAGTGGTTGCCACGTCGGTAGTCCGGACTCGAGGGTAGCCTTGGAACTTTGAGTATTCCTGCAAGGCAAGGAATGCGTCTAAGTGAGAGTCCTAGATGGGTCATCTACTTAGAAAAATACCTTGGAATATCAGGTCTCTAAAGCCTGCTCACAGTCGAGTGCTTGCCACGTGGGCAATCCAAAAGGTCGTAGGTTCCAATCTCAATCTCCATATGTTATACTAATAAAAGAAAAAAAATCCTCTTTTAAAGAAAATAGAGATGCATTAACCCGTTGAATTATATACATGTTCATACTGGTTTTATGATATTTGTTTTGACTTTATTTTCATATATATCAAAGACATCAAGTTTGAAATGGAAGGTTACTCCGTTTTCAAACTTGAAGTTAAAATTAATTTGAAAAAGAAAAAATTATGCTCGATTTGATGTACGTGTGTCACACTACATGTTGGAATTTATGAATAAAATAATTTTTAATAATAATGAATAACCACACCTTTTAATGAAATGATGTGTTTTTCAAATGACAAAACCTTGTATGAAAAGATGTCTTTTTACCTGGAGACGTAATTTTACATGAAAACTATAACTACTTGAATGACCACAAATAATCTATATATATGAGATTCATTGTTTGTTTTTGATAATAGAAATATCTTCCGTCAAAATCTTCCGTCAAAATCTTCATTCCATTTTTTCTATACGAATGTTCAAATACTAAAAATTTTTAGAGTTCTGTGTGCGATGTGCTACATCTATAGGTTGGTAATCTATCCCATGAGACAATTGTTCATGATACCTTGAACACCCATAAAAAGAACAAAATCATCTTAAAAAAATAATTTCACTGTTGGGTTCAGATGGTTTATTTTTGGTATTTCCAATTTTCTGTTATGGCTCTGACAAATAGTTGGTTTATGTGATATACCGTTTGCCTAAGGTTTTCGTTCAAATACATTAAATAAGATAATAACAAAACCAAAAAATGAAAGGAAAAATTATACAAAATTTTGAAACTAAAATACAACCTTTAAAATCATGAATACCGAAATAATATAGGTGTCAAAACTTGAATAAATATCAAAGAATTTCACTTTCTTTATTTTTCGTTATTTTTTTTTCTGATTTTTATTCTTTTTATTTTTGCAAGGAATAATAGTTATCAAAAGATAATGAGAGATATGGAAGCAAATAAATAAAATAAAAAAATAAGTTGGACAAAATACACATCTACACTTGATATTAGTTATACCAATAATGTGGCTGACTTTTCTGGCCTTAATTTTGATTAATTAATTTAGTTAATTAATGTTTCGATGATAACAAACACAAAGTATGGATTATGTTTTGGTGTGGATTAGAATTAAGGTTGAATAACATAAATTTATTATGAGCTTCAACTAAATGGTATGTTTTAATGATAATAAATCTCTAATTAATTTGATACTAGTATTTTTTACATGTCCATGACGTAGAACTCAAAACAACAAATTCAATTTGTCTTGAATCACCCAAATCAAAGTTCAAACGGACAAATTATTGTAACCGAAATTGAAAGAAAAATATAAATTATAGACGACATGATGGCTTAATCATCTTGATAGTATACTTTATACACCACATTTCATGATATTCAGGTAGAAATCATTTAACAATTTTCGGTCATTTGTAGCTTATTTACATGCATAACTGATGTTTTATTTATAGGATCAAGCTATTAGAAAGAATTGAAGCATAAGCGAACAATTGAGGGAAACTAGAGCGAAAAAGAGGAGCTTGTTGAAACCACATCAGCGCCGCAGCGCCATCATTTAGCGCCATGGCGCGTATACAGGTCAGAATTGGTAGCAAAATCTCAAGGAAGCAGTGCCGCAGCGCTGTATTGTAGCGCCATGGCGCTCACTAATGGCGCCATGGCGCTGTAGCGATGCCCTAACTTAAGAGAAAGATGAGTGCGCCGCTTGAGACACTTTTGGGGGGATTCTAAAATGGGGGTACAGGATTTTGGAGAGGATTGGTTTGAGGTGGGAGACAAGAAGGTTGAGAAGACGATTTTCGAGAGCTCGTGATCGTGGAGATTGAGTCGGGGACGGTCAATCGACACTACGACTTTAGTTTCTCTCCTTTCCCTTATCTTTTCTAGATTTATTATGAAATTCTTGGTGGGATTTTATTGTATTTTCGTGAACATGAGTAGCTAATCTTCTTGTTCTAGGGATTGACGTAGCCATTGGATTTATGAGTTGGATTTATTAACATTTGTCTTGATTGATTTGTTTTTAATCTATTTATGCATTTATTTGCTTATTGCTTTTAATCTCTTGATCACGGATTAATTGTTGCTAAATTTTAATCTTATGCTCGGGAGAGGTGGTTTAGGTTGGAACCTGAATGCATGACTGGGGTAGTTCTAAGATCGGGAGATTTAAAATTATCTTAGAGGTTGTTAAAAGATTAAGACTTAAGGCCCTGCTTGTTAATGAAACT
>NW_019104578.1:102691-129360 GCF_001995035.1 Momordica charantia
CTATTTGGCTTTTGTCAATGGTTTTATATCCTCAGTCTAGTCGATACTCTTTTGTTGTTGTTGATTATCATTTCTCATGGGTTGGCTGTCATAGCTCGAATTCTCTTTTGTTGTAGTTGGCTGCAATCAAGTCTCTTATACACTACTATACAGTTAGTTTTTACCATTAGATTTTGGCCTTGGGATTTAACTTCTCAGCAGGGTCAGTGGTACTTTTTTGGGTTTCTAATCTATTTGGCTTTCGATAATGGTTTTATACTCTGAGTCTAGTCGGCTTTGGGTTTCTAACCTTTTGGCTTTTGCCAGTTTTTTACCCTAAGTTAATCAACATCCTCAAGTTTTTAACCTATTTTGGTTTTTACTAAATGGTTTTCTACCTGTGGGTTTCATTGGTTGGTTAGGCTTGTATGCTTTTTGTTTTAACCTTGCTGGGCATGTATGCGTGCCTTTCAGCACCTTTGGGATTCTTTTCCCTGGTTTCACTAACTAGCTAGCTAGTTATCGACCTGTTTCTAGGTCTGTCCTGCTCGAGTTCCTTGACCAGTTGTACTTACCCATGCCCCCACTTGACGGATTTTCATTTAGAATAAAAGATAAATGTAGTAGTAAAGATTTAATTATATTTCAAATGTCAAAAGTCTTATTCCGAATATATAAAGAGATAATGGCTCAAATAATAAGGAATTAATTAAATTTCAGATGAAAGAGACCCTGTCGACGGAAGAGACTTGGTCGGCATAAGGGATCTGGTCGACTGAAGACATCTGGTCGGCAGAGACCTGATCGGCCAACACCTCGTCATGCTTTAGATCCAGTCATGCCCTGGAATCTGGTCATGGCGTGGATTAGGTCATGACCAGTTATGTAGTTTGCTCATCAGGTTTTTACAATAGCTTTGTTCTTCTGTGGACCTCGAACGAAGGTTGCCTTTTATTTTCTAGGATTTGTTGATTCGTTTATCCTGGAGTCTGTTTTGGAATTCGTTGATTATCTCATTCAGGATCTATCTTGGAATTTGTTGATTCGTTCGTTCTGGTTCCTACCTCAAAACTTATTGATTTATTTTTTTCTCGGCTATCTCAAGTAGGGGAAACCCTCGAGTCGTATGACATTCGTCTTTATAAAGTTGAGGTATGCCTCTAGAATACATGTCAATTTGTTTCGCCCGATATCTCCTTGGATCTAAGTAGTTCTCGGTCAATTCGTTGTCAATCGTCTTGACTTTTAGATCTTTAGTCATCCCCACAAACAACGTCAATTGTTGATGTAGAAATTTGGCATCTTGGGATTCCGTTAATTTCGCACCAATCTTCAAGAATAAAAAGGATCGACGAGACCTGCAAAATTGAATAGCGTTAAAGACCGGTGTGGCTCTTGCCACACAGGCTCCGATGCTTAAGTTAGAATTAGAATAGTCGAGTATAAAGTGTGGGGTGTTGTGAGCATACCTTTAGGATTTGGCTTACTCCCTATTTATAGAAGTTGAATCCTGATCCCTCTAGGGATTGTGGAATTGGAATCCTATCTCCTTTAGGATTTACATAAGTTGAATCATAATGCACTCCGGAGATCTAGACGGAGTGGGCCTCATGCTTGCTTCGGGTCCTGTTCGTTTCATTGTAGGCTTAAGATCGAATTGAGAATCGAGACGGGATGGTTGAGGATGAACCGTTAGGGTTCTCGGTCGGGGGGCCAAAAACTGCTCGACACCGACCATTGATCGGTCGAGGGCCAACTCGGGTCACCAGGTGCCGGCCCCTCTTTCCTGATTCGTGCCCACTTCTTGGCTTTCTTCCGATCTCTTATAGTCTAGCTGGATCTCACTTATTTCCCTGTAACAACCATATTTACAAATTTTAGTCCTGCTATTTATTCAGCTTCTAATTAACATGAACTTCTTTAAAAAGTTGATTGTCTTGAGAACATCCATTTATATGATAATATCATGCAAAAAAAGAAAAAAAAAACCACATTAACAATCACAAAGAGAGAAGAAAAAGAAAATTCTCGCATAAAAAAGAAAAAAGAAAAAAGGAGACATAAATGGGTCATTCTCTTTCGTACAAGAGAGAATTTAGAAAATAGTTTAAAGTACACTTTTGGCCTTTATACTTTTACAAATTTTATAAGTTTTCAACTTTCATCGTAGGGTTGTGTTTATTCATTTTATAAATCTTTAAAAAAAATTCAGTTACAATTTTATACTTTAAAATTATGCTTATTTATAATAATAATTATTTTGTTTGAGTATACGGACTCATCTCATTGAAAATTATAATCATATTTATAAAGAGAAGACGAGTATTGACTGTATTAAGAATTAGAATAAATTAATTATTATCATGATATGCATTTTCAAACTTAGCCCCACTTTTAAGACGAATATAAAAAAAAATGGTAAATTACATCTCATTTTCTATTTTGATTCGTATGTTTGTGTTTATTCATTTTAATAAATTTTAAAAATATTTTAATTATATTTACAGACTTTAAAAATTATGTTTATTTTTAATTTATATCATTATTCTGGTTGACAAAATTACGCGTTAATTGAAAATTATAAATTTTCTATTTTGATTAGTATTCATTTTATAAATTTTTAATTATATTTCTAGACTTTAAAATTATGCTTATTTTTAATTTATATCATTATTGACAAAATTACCTGTTCAATTGAAAATTATAAACATATCTCGTTTTCTAATTTGATTAGTGAATCATTTTTATAAATTTTAAAAATATTTTAATTATATTTCCAGACTTTAAAAATACTAGTTAGATTCATGTACATTGCACGTGGGTTAACATTTTTAGAATATTATTTTTTACGGTGATTTCATATTTGAATGAATATATATTTTATTAATGTTTAACTATTAAATATTTGACATGACTTTTTAAAATAATAAAAGTGAAAAAATAATAAAAAACACCATAGATAATTAAAATATAAGTACATATATATATAGCTTCATACATTTTTTCGAATAACTTTTTCCATGTTAATAGTTTATGCTAAAATTCGAATTAATATTCATTTTAAAATAGTAATATATTGTACAATTGACATAAAAAAGTTGAAAATTAAAAAAATGTAAATTATTCGAATTGTGAAATAACCATTAAATGTAAGATAAATAGGTAATTATTGTACTAAAAAAGTGAATTAGGTAATTTCCTTTATTTATTGAAGATATTTTGTGGATGATCTTTATTAAAAAAAAGTATATTCTTTAGTTTTTCTTAAATGCTTATTATTATTATTTTTACAAAAAAAAAATTATTTTCATAAAAAATATATTGGGTTACATTTTTAAATTATAAAACATATTTTACTTATAACACCTTTAGGTAAGAAAGTAATTATTTTAAACCTATTTTTTAAATTTCTGTTAAATTTTTAGTTTTCGAAAAAAAATCTACTTCTTATTTTTTTAAATCATTTATGACTACTTGTTTTCAAAAAATTATTGTCTATTATATTTTAAAATTATTGGTAATATTTTATCTAGTAAAAGAAAATGAGATATTAAAGAAATTTAGAAAAAAAATAATCATTACAAATCTTTGGAAAAATAAATCATGTGCACAAATTTTTTTAAAAAAATGTTTGACATATGATTAATATCTATTAAAATCTATTAATATTTATTAAAATCTAGAAATATAATAATGTAACAATCCGTATTTTCTAATATGGTCATTCTGACAAAATGTAGAAGTGTAAACAAATAAACACTAAATTAACGGAAAAACTTCTTTATTTAATTTGATAGTATGACAAAAGATTAGGACGTCCAACTTTGAAACAAAAAAAAAAACTTACATTATAATAAAGCTAAAGAATAATTATCAGAGGTAACTAAGTTCTCATAAACTAAAAACAATGGAAAATATTAAAGATTTCAACTCCTCATGCGTTATTCTTCAATCACTATCTGAGCAGAGTACAAAAATACTCAATAAGCAATTTCCATATCGAATTTCGAAATTCATTTTCCTTTCAAAACATTCGTAAACAAAAATATGAACGGATCGAAACTTATAAAGTCCTTTAAAATATTTAATACAATTTTCAAAACTTTCAAAATAAATTAGATTTTCGAAAACAAAGTTTTCAAATAAAGTAAAATTTCCAGTCAATCAAAACAAACTTTCATTCTTTCAAAACTAACTTTTATTTATTCAAAACGAACTTTTAATGATTCAAAACAATCTTTCATTTGTTCGAAACAAACTTTCATTTGATCAAACTTCAAATCCTTCAAAACAAACTTTCTTTCAATCAAAACTTTCAAAATTCCTTCTAAAACGTTTGGTACAACTTTCAAACTTTCGAATAACTAAATTATTCAAACATTCAAAAGAATCTTACATTTATTCATACTACCTACCAATGGGAGAGAGAACTTGTTGGACGTCTCGAGGAATAGTTTCACTAAAATGGAGACGAACCGGAATAACGTCCGATCTCTTTCAAAATCAGAGAGGAAGGTTGCATTATTTGGGTAGCCTACAGAACATATGTGGTTACCCGTCGGTAACACCAATCAATCAGAAGCTTCTATCAGAGTTGTCGAATTAATATCGACCAAAACAGAGTTGTCGAAATAATATTGACCAAAACAAACACAACGGTTACTTAAGTATAGGGCCATGTGAATAACACACACATGAATCTTCATTCACAGGGAATACCAAACCACAAAAGTGCATTCCCACAAATAAGCTAGAACAGAAATTCAGCAATTCTCAAATTAGGCTACTACCCTAAATAAGCAAAACATTCCTCAAAACAAAATCATGACATATGCAGATAGTTGTATCAAATCAATCAAAATATCTTTCAAATAAAATGCAAAACAAATACTTACTTTCAATATTAAATTAATTCAAAACATTCAACTAATTTAAAACAAACTTTATCAATCCTCCAAAACATGATTTCAAATATTTCACAAATAAACAAAATATTAATTTCAAACCTTTAAATAAATCTAAACAAAACTTTATCAAATCATATAAGAATATTTCAAATACTTTGCAAATAAACATAATATCAATTGTCAAATTAGTTTTCAAATCCATAATAAAACTTCAATTTYATATGCAAGATATCAATTTCAAATCATTATATCAAAGCCAAAATAAATTTTAGTTTTTGAAGGGATATGGTAAATCACTTACAACACTTTTCGAAGGGATGCGTAAATTACTTACAACACTTTTTGAAGAGATACGGTAAATCACTTACCTCTCTCAGAAATCGTACGAATCTAATTAACTTCTTCCTTGTTAGTTGTC
Organism: Momordica charantia; assembly: GCF_001995035.1. The sequence goes on from NW_019104578.1 coordinate 107,996, forward strand.
AACTTAGAGGCCTAGAAACAACCAATATCCAAAATCAATCCTTAAATCCTAGGATTTAAAATTCCACCAATTACTAACCAAATCTTATCTACCCAATTTTCCTATTCAAAACACTTTTTTATGCAAAATAATTAGGAAAGTATGGATTTGGGGCTACAAAATCAGATCTAAAAACTGAGTTAAAAAACCTCTAAAATCAACAATAACAACCTTTAATATCTATTAAAATCTAGAAATATACATATGATTTCAAACCAAAAAGAATGTTTAATTTAGATCAAATAATAAGTTAGTTTGAAATTGAAAAAAAAAAAGTTTGAAACTTGTTGGTATGGAAAAATGAGGAGGTTGTTGAAGATAATAGAAGGAAAAAATGAATTAGAAAGATAAATTATAAAATTTCAGAGAAAGAAATGAAAGAATAATTGAAGACTTACATTTCATATGATCTCGTGTTCTTGTTGATTTTTTTTCCCACGAAATTGGYAGGACCTCCATTTCTGTTCATTTCCCTTCAAGAATATGATAAGATMTTGGACTTTGGGTTGATTTTTCTTCTAGAAGATGATTGAATCTTCTATTGTTTTGTTGGTTTTATGACCAATTACACCTAAATGTGATCACATTACACAAATTATTAATCAAAACTACCACATCAGTTTATAAACTCAAGTTAATTAGTTAAAAAAATTCTTCTAAAAAATAATGAAAGAGATGTAAACAATACATAAATAGATTCCAAGAGTAGTTAAAACCAACATCAATTAAGAAATACGAACATTCAAACTAAATATCAATGAATTATTTGGTCAAAGAAAAAAACTTTTAAAGACATTCTCAACGAGAGAAAAAAAAACAGACACAATTTTATGTATGACTACTTTAATTTTCTTTCATTTTATAGATGGTTTGCAATTCAACTTATATGTGAATAAAYGTATCACTTTGTTGAAGAGTTGCACTTCTATTATATTAACTTCTCATTTGAATGTGTGAAACGATGTATGACACAATTTTCTAATATCCATTACTTCGATTTGCGAATAGGCACAACTCTACAGTCTTGATCGCACCAATTCTCTCAATAGACAAATTGATCCAAATAGTTGCATCTCATCGAAATCTGAAAAGGCAAAATAGATATGTGTAAGACCATACGCATTGAATCAATAGACACATCGACCAATCGCATCCCTTCGAAGTTTAAAGGGTAAAATTGGTATATATTAAAAAATTGAGGGCAAAATAGATAGATGAAAATTCTACTCCATAGTCCTAAATAGTATAGATGCTTATTTTTAATTTCTACCATTCTTTTGGTTGACAAAATTACACTTTCAATTGAAAATTATAACCTCTGTCCAAAAAACAAAAATTGAAAATTATAATCATACTCATGAATAGAATACGTGTATCAACTGTGTTAATTAATAATTAAAATAAATGAATTATCGTCATGATAGGATTGATAAAATATTTTTGGTTTCTTGTCTTTTTCATTAAAATAATGGTAGGGTCAATATAACCATCTTTCCATTTAATGTGTAATAAAGAAACAAAAATATTTATAAAAATTTGATCAAAATTTAAGAACATATAAAAAAGAAAAAAGAATTGGTCAAAAAAATAAAAACTAAAAAGTAGTTTAGACTTTCAAAATTCTGTTTCAATTTTCTTATTAAAATTTTACTAGGGAGGGAAAATACACATTATTAATATTCATGAGCTTATCGATCTTGGCTGGATCCCATTTTATTTTGGGATCGGATGCTCATTTGGACGTTTTGAGCTCCGATACCATATTAATATTAATGAGGTTTCATCTCAAAATCAATTGACAAAGAGAGAAGTAGCCTATAACTATTATAAACTATTGTCAGGTCCTTTTTCTTTTCAACGTGAGATCCTTAACACACATCTATATAACAATATAAATTGTCCAAACGAAGAAATCTTTAATATAAAGAAAGAACATTTCTTAAAATAAAAATGGTTACAAAATAAAACATAGAATAATCTTTCTTTTACCTCACATCTTCCATTAAGATGAAAAATTAATTATATGGTCAAATCCCAAACCACCATATAATAATATTATATAAGGATTCTTTTCTTTTAAAAAAGTATACTATATTAAAACTAATTTTTAAAATATTTCATGTGTCAAACTATTTTTTAAAATAATGCATTTTTATTTGGTTAAGACATTTTCTCCATAAATTTTGAGAGTTAAAATTAAGAAAAAAAATGGAAATGAGAAGATTTTAAGGTATGACTTAAGAGTTTAAAAATGAAAAATCTACMTATTCAATCAAATTAAAAATAGCTGCAATTTGAAAATTTTCTGTACATTGCATCCCAAATATGTTGATATACTTTCTAAAAAGAATTGGTTGGAGGTTATTTAACTCCTTCGACATTTTCTTCCGAACTCCTTATTAATRGAACTAGATTATCATAGTTAAGGTTTACCCATCTTCAGGTGACCTCCATCTTAACCATGGCAGATTCTTCCATCTCCAGAGAGTGTCTTWTGATTCTCTGCCGCTAATAGTCCTCCACCACATGTCATTAATGCAAGAAGAAAACATTAAAGTATATGCTCAAATTAAAAAAAAATAAATAAGAAATGGTTGTCGCATGTAGTTTTTTGAAGAGATATTATATAACTCCACATATTAATATCTTGAGAAGATAACATAGGAGTGGACCAAATAAAAACACGTTATTTTAAATTTCTTTCTAATCACTCTTCAATAATTGGAGCTTCCCCTTTACTATTCCATTAACATTCCACCCTAACATAAGGACTTTGGTAGATTCTATCCTGCATCACAGAAGAGTGGCCACAATCATAAAACTATGCTTGGATTTTTATAAAGATCAAAAACAATATACATGGTCACATGTAGTCCTTTGAAGAGACGATATGTATGTCGACACGTATTCGTCTCTTGAAAAAATGACATAGTGGTCCATCGAATAGGAAGACGTTACTTTAATTCTCTGTCTAGTCACTCTCCAATTGATGGAAGCTGTGAGAGGCTAAGACAGCCATGAAAGCATTTTTCATTATTCGAAAATTCTCAACAGTTGTTCTAAAATTCCCCTTTCTAACTTTCTCAAATCATTTATAAAATCTTTCTTTCTATCAACATTTCATAAAATTCTAAAATCATTTCTAAAATTTCTTTCTAAATACATTTCATAAGCTTTAAACATTTCTTTAAAATCATAAAACATTTCTCTATATCATAACACATTTATGAAATTCACAAACAAACACAACTTCTCTCATTTCAAGTGGAAATGCTAAAATATACATAATATATATAATTTCTAGAAACTCTATATTAATAGATATTATAAAACATTTAATAAAACAATCACTCACAAATCCTTCAAACTGAGTCGTTCGCGGCTCCAATTTTTGTCTAACATGAAATATCGATCCACTGCCAAATTAATTCATACTTTAATCCAATATAAATCCAACATATTCTTATTTACAACGTAAATCATATTATCTCCAAATTATCCCATAAGTCGAATTTAATAACTCATTATCTTTCCTCATTAAAAAACAATTTTTTCTCTCTCCTATTATATTATAAGTGGGTCCCACAATTACTCTTCCAATTTCTCTTCCTTACAAAACCCATGTGACTACCCTTTCATTTTCTTATTTAATTTAATCCAATTTCTTTTTCTCTCTTCCATTTACAACTCCTCATTTTCCTTCTCTCTTCTCTTTACTCCATCATTCCGACAAACAAAGTAATAAGTCCACCAAACTTCTTTTAGTTAAACCAAAATTATATACTTGAGTCACACAAACAACAATAAATATCTTCCAGCAATGGAATAAACGTGTCAAAAACTTTTCAAACCAAAACAGTTCAAATTTCAAAATGTGATTTTAAAATTCAAAATTTTAGATCTTTTTATAATTATTTCCATAATATCAGTCTAAGGATAATACAATAAAGGTATTAAATAATATTTACTATTTTAGTTTTGCTATTTGTTTGTTTGTTTTTTTTAGAATAAGTTTTGCTATTTACTCAACTTCTAACGTCTATATTATTTTGGTTATACTATAAGCTTCTTTAAAAAGTTGATTATCTTGACAAAAAATAAAAATGTGTTTATAATATGGTAATTAGACTCATGCAAAAACGAAAAGCTCACATTAATACCACAAGAGAGGAAGAAAAGAAAATTCACAAACACAAAAATAGAAAAAGAAAGAGAAAAAAACAAACAAAAAAACAAGGAGGCGAGTGAAGTGGGCCATTCTCTCGAAAATGAAAATAGAAGAGAATCAGAAAAATAAAGTATGGCAGACAAAGGCTCCGCCAATCAGATAGCTTTCCCAAGAACCCTTTAAAAAAATGTCTCTCACAAAGCCCCAAAACGAGAGAGCGCTGCCTCTTTTACACTATAAATAAAACCTTTCATCCATTGCCAAAACACAGAATCTATCAAACATGAAGTCTCCAATTACCTCTTTAGCCTATACTTTTGTTGTCATATCCTTTCTATGGGTAGCTTCTGCTTCCAACTATGAAGATTTTCTCCATTGTCTTTCTCTTCATTCTCCCAACAGTTCTTCAATTTCAAAGATTATTTACACTCCAACTGATCCTTCGTACTCTTTGATTATGAACTTCTCTACCCATAACTTAGGATTGAGGACTGCAAAATCCTTTAAGCCTCAAGCAATAGTGACGCCATTGCAAGTTTCCCACATTCAAKYATCCATCATTTGCGCCAAAAAACACGGCTTCCAGATACGAACGCGAAGCGGTGGCCATGATTACGAGCGCCTTTCCTCTATCTCCTATGACGACATTCCTTTCGTTGTTGTTGATATGATAAACATTCGGTCGATCGATGTCAATGTGGAAAAAAACGTTGCATGGGTGCAATCTGGAGCCACCATCGGGGAACTGTACTATAGAATTGCACAGAAAAGCAAAACCCTAGGGTTCCCAGCTGGGCTATGCCCGACAGTTGGTGTTGGTGGGCATTTCAGTGGCGGTGGTTATGGTATGATGCTACGAAAATTTGGACTCGCTGCCRATAATGTGATCGATGCTTACTTCGTTGATGTAAACGGTAAACTCCACAATCGAAAATCGATRGGAGAGGATGTGTTTTGGGCCATTAGAGGAGGAGGAGGAGCAAGCTTTGRCATTATTGTTGCATGGAAAATTAAGCTCGTCCAAGYTCCACCAGTGGTGACTGTTTTTGAAATCACAAGAAACTTGGAACAAAATGCTACCAATTTAGTCCATCGTTGGCAATACGTGGCCAACAAACAAGATGACAAACTTCTCATCAAAATAACATTAAGAGGCATGAACTCAAACAATCATCAAAATGGAAAAAGAACACGAGAAACATCTTTCGACTCCTTGTTCCTCGGACAAGCCGAAGAGCTTCTTCCCATCATGCAGAATACTTTCCCGGAGCTGGGGCTGACGAAAGAAGATTGTATAGAAATGAGTTGGATTGAATCCGTTCTCCATTTTGCCGGCTTCCGTGGAGGACAGYCGTTAGATGTCCTTCTCGATAGGAATGTGGCTTTTGAAGCCAATGGAAAAGCCAAAACCGACTATGTAAATGAGCCAATCCCCATAGTTGGGCTTCAGGGTATATGGGAATTGTTCAACGAAGAAGAAGTTGAATTTGCACAAATATTTTTTATCCCTTACGGTGGAAAAATGAATGAGATTCCTGAATCAGAGATTCCATTTCCGCATAGAGCTGGGAATCTTTACAAGATTCATTATTCGGTGGTTTGGACAGAAGAAGACGAAGATACTACACAAAAACATATAAATTGGATCCGTAAGCTTGAAAGTTACATGACTCCTTTCGTTTCGAAGAATCCAAGGGCTGCGTATATCAATTATCGAGACTTGGATATAGGAATAAACAACAAGAATGGATACACGAGCTATGAGAAAGCAAGCATATGGGGACTTAGATATTTCAAGGGTAATTTTAAGAGGTTGGTGAGCATAAATAAAATTGCTACCTTTCTTTTGCAGCAGAAAAAAAAAAGCTACCTTTCATTCTTCAAGTTCATGTATGATAAATTTAGACAACTAACATAGGTTAAAAAAAAGGATGAAATTTATCCTAATTAGGTTCTTCAACATTTTGTATTTGATTGGTTATTTTGGTTCTTTTCCATCTTATTAACTCGGTGCAACAATTCAATTTTGAAATATTAGTTTCAAATTTTGTATTGGAGAAAGGCAAATTGTTTTTGTGAAATTTATCTCTCACTAATCTTATTAAGATGATATTTTTCTATTACTGCAAGAACCAGTAGGTAATATTTTAAATCAATCAACACTTGTGAAATGTGCCATGTGAGAACAAATTTTCAAACCAAAAAATTATAAATTTTGTTTCAATTAAATAAATTAATCTCCATTTTTTACATGGATCAAGTAGTATTTTGACCTTAATTTAAAATTTTTTATTAGGAGAGGCAAATTTTATATTTGCCTTGTGAAATGTTTTCTCTAATCTCAACCTTAGCAGATACTAGTTTAAATGCGAGAAATAATAGGACTGCAACTACATGGGGTATTTGTATGACAAAGAACAAGGATTGGAATGTAATTTTAGAATTTAAAGAAGAGTGAAAGTTCAAAATGAAAATGTTCACAGAAAGCCAACTAATTTTAGGGGGATTTTCTATCCAAGTTCCACAACTAATTTTAGAGATGCATGCAAAATGTGATAGTACATCTCCATTCTTTTCCTTTCCACCATAAACGACTCCAAGAATAGTTGCAATGTGATTGTATAGGTTCCCCGAGCAAAGTTGAAAAAAATTTGAAAGAGATCTACTACTTGGTGGGTAATGAATTGATAATCATAAATCTCTACTCATTGCAACCATACAATCCCGAAAGAATTAAAGTCGTTCTTAGTGACTCCCCTTTTTTGCAAAAAAAAAGAAAGAAAAAAACATGCGGGAAATCATTTGTTACATTTTTTTTCTTGTCATAGATTTTAAAAATGGGCAAACTAACTATAATGGAATACTGGATTTTTTAAAAAAATTTCCTGACATTTGTAAAATGTCATAAAAATTGGAAAAATCTGCAAATCACCCTTTTTTCTAACGAAATTGCGCCTCCATCATTGTCATAAAATTATAAAAATCAAGAAATTAGCCTTTTTTACCACTAATAATGCGCTCTCATCATTTGTGACAATTTTTTTATTCCAATATTTGTTACTGTTGATAACTGTCATGAAAGACAAGATTCGTAGTAACGTAGAATCAAACGAGGAAGTATTTATTTAATGCAAAAATACTATAGAATTTGTTCGTATATTAGTGGCCTTCCAAAGACAAATCGATAATATATGAATGAACATGAAGACTACAAAGGTGACAATTTTATTAAGGTGCATAAAACTATAAACCAAAGTCTAGAAAACCTCATTATCAATTCAATGAGACTTTCTTCCAATAATATGTCAAAATATCTAATGTCCCCTTCTCTTCCACGATGGCAACAGAGAAGAAACGTTCTGCTGATTTCTAAAGAAATTAGAAGGATCAACTTTGATTTTTACACTCATCAACCTCTTAAAATTACCCTTGAAGTATTTTAACTCGTTATATGTTTGTTTTGTCAAAGCTCATGTTCCCATTTTTGTTGTTTATTCAAATATCCAGATCTCAGTGTAATAGATTTATACAACCTTCAAGTTTTTTGAAACCAAAGGAGTCATCTAACCATAAAACTTATGGATCCAACTTATATATCTTTGTTCGTATCTTCGTCTTGTTCTGTCTAACCAACCGAATAGTAGATTTGGTATAGATTTCCACTTCTAGCCGAAAGGGAATCTCTCATTCAGAATTCTCATACATTTTTCCACCGAAAGGAATAAGAATTAGATGTGCAAATTCAACTTCTTCTTCATTGAACAATTCCCATATACCTTGAATGGCGATTGACTCATTTACATAGTTAGATTGTTGTGAAAAAAATGCAGCCTACATTTAAAAGTATTAGATAAAATAATCTAAAACTTCTAAGTAACAAGAACGATAAATAGATTAGGGAGAAGAAAATTAAACGCCGGATTTATACTCGTTCACCAAATTGTGGGCTACGTTCAGTTCTCTGCTACCGTTGCAGGTTCTACTAAAATGTCAGGAAGAATCTCCCAAGAGTTTACAAGCCCCTTACAATGATTTCTCTCAATTTTCCCTCGCACAGAAAACGCTCACGAATCAATCTACAAGCCTTTCAAACTCTATACACAAGTATTTAGCTCTCAAACTCTCTCTTCTAATAGATGGTATGACAAAAACTAAAACGGAATGAGAAAATTAAAAAGCCCAAACTAAATAGGACAAGGAAAAATTTAAATAGACGTTTTCCTTATAGGAAAAAGATTTTTTCCTTGGTTTGGCTCCATAATCCCAACATAGATTTGCCTTCGAAAGGCTACACTCGTATCGAGAAGGAGATCAATTATTGTCTTCCAAGGAAGCCGGCAAAAAGGAGAACGGATTCAATCAAACTCATTTCTATACAATCTTTTTTCAGTCAGCCCTAGCTCAGGGAAAACATTTTTCGTTGATGGAAGGAAGTTCTTCGACTTGTCTGAGGAACAAGAAGTTGAAAGATGCTTACCGTGTTCTTTTTCCATTTTGATGATTTCATGCCACTTAACATTATTATGATGAAACGTTTGACATCTTGTTTATTGGCTATGTATTGTCACCGATGGACTAGATTGGTGACATTTTGTTCCAAATTTCTTGCGATTTTGAAAATAGTCACCACCGATGAAATTGGGGAGCTTAATTTTCCATGCAAGAATAATGTTGAAAAATAAAATGTTCATCTAATTACACCAACTAAAGTAATATTTTTTAGTCTTAAAAAAAATAATGTTCTTATTTGAGGGAAATAAACGTTAAAATATGAACAATAGAAAAATTAAAGGTCTAAATATATCAAATGGTTCCAATAATCTTTTTGGTAACATTCAATTTGGTCGTTAATCTTTTAAAATTCTCAACTTCACTCTTAATGTATTAAAATTTCTCAATTAGATCATTCTATATGATATCAATATTTAAAATTTGTTAGTGACACATTCATTGACAAACACAACCTTATGATTGTCACGACCTGTTTATCCACCTCCGCCCATTCCTTGTATGTCATCACAGTATATTGTTCCTTTAGGGTTTTGTGCATCTTCTTATACGTGCGAAGATCCTTGTAGAAACATAGATAGGGTCGACGATGGAACGAACAGGAAAATCTTCTTTTGGGCTTGCCTTAGGCGTCTTTGGACTCACGGAACCTGCTCCTCAAGCCTTCGAGTGCTGATCTTCGCTTGGGCGTTTTTAGGGGGATCTGATCGAAAGACCGGCCGGTGCCCTTCCAAAACCCAAAATTTTCCCTATCAAATCTCGAAACCCCCTCGAAGTTGACTTTTCCACTGGATCCTATGTTGTTGAACAGTTACAACTCTGATACCACTTGTTGGAAAAATTACTTACCAAGAACTTTTCCCCTTCCACAGTGAAAACTAAGCAAACCATAATAGTAAAAGAAAAATAGGGAAAGTGCAGAAAAATACAAGAAAGTTTATGCGGGTTCATCCAACTATGAGCTAGTTCAGTATTCCGCAACAACGAGTTCTACGATGATATATTGGGATGAAGACAATGAGTCTCCTAAAACACGCTACAAAGCTCTCTGTAGATGCTACAAGAATGGTCACTTAGCTTCTAAGCACTACACCAATAGATACTTAGGAATACCGAATGAAAAAAACTTCATTAACCTAACGAGCTGCCGACAATGCTCTACGAACCAACGTTGTCTTTGAGGCAGCTAAAGACTAAAAAAATAGGTTTGGTTATAAAGAAAAACCTAAAGTTGTAGGTTTTGGGCTTTTGTGTTTTATGGCCCAAACACTTTAATATTTATTTTGTCCCCGTTATATCCCAACAAGAATGTCCTCTTCATCAATGTGAACATATTTATTTTCTACGATTCAGATTTCAAATCAATTTTATTAGAATGAGTAAAAGAGGAATAATGGTGTTCTAGAGACTCCCAAACTTGTTTGAAGCTAGTGCAACCAATCACAAGAGATAGAGCGAATTGAGATAGAGTTCCTCAATGGATGGTTCCGAGAGTGCCACAATATGATATTGTCAACTTTGGGCATAGCCCTCACGACTTTGCTTTTGGGTTTCACCCAAAAGGCCTCATACCGATGGAGATAATTGTTATGATCATTCCCTTCTCTAACATATGTGGGACTTTGTTTGTATTCACTTTACAAACCTAACGCATAACCAAAGAGATGATGTAGCTTTAAAGTGGAATTAAGTTAGTATTGTCAAATGGGGTAGTTGCTAGAGTCAAGCCAAACAGAAGAATAGTGAGTGGGATAATTAGCGATCGAGGGTGTGAAAATCGATCACAAGATGGGTAAAGGGAGTGAAATTAGGATTACTTTATTGGGCTTATTACTTGGGGGCCAAGTGAATTAGGGGATAAAATTGGACAGGATTGAGCCACCGGCTTGCAACAATAGGCTGGGATGGAAGTTTTTAAGGGGCAACTAGAGGCTTAAAAAATGACATCATAAAAAAGCTAACCGACAGAGTTTAACCCTAAAATTAAATATGGACAAATATACCCTCCCATCAAAATAGCTATAAAATTATCAATAACTTTTGATGCACCTAATTCTTAGGAAATCAAATAGTAATTTTAAAGTTAAAATTTCAAAAATAAAATTTAGATTTAGAAATTTCAAAGTTTGAAATCAAAAATAAAATCCCATAAGTGAAAACTTTGAAATCAAACAACATTAATATGCCTAACAAATGCAAAATAGTAAAATCAAATGTAGAATAGTAAAAAATGAGTAAAACAAAAAAAATTGAAAAATCAAATGTTGTTTTTAAAATTATGGAGGGAGTAGCTATATTGGGAGACATGATAATTAATACCATGGGAATATCGATTATGGAGGTTGGTAGCTAATCGAAACGTTTCCTTCTTCCCCGATTTCATAGTCTACAAGGGTATGTACTCCACAATAGCGTCCAGTTCGAAAGTTTTTCTTTGCTCTTCCTCCAAATTTTTCGACTGCATATCTGCAATTCACCCAAAATTTGTTTCGATCATACAATCTGTTTCTTTGTAGTTCCTTGAATGTCCTTTTAAATAAATGATGCTTAAATGATAGGGTAAAATACGAGACATGTACGATACCTATATTTTTATCCATCGGTACGGGTCGATCAAAATCAATAGTTCAACTACATTAACTTGACTCGTTGAATGTAAACATAGTTAAAAGATTGAACCTAATTTGCCTAATTTGCCTTCTAAAAGTATATGATTGAACCTAATTTGTCTCCATGGATTTGATTCTTTTTATTAGGTTTACTTTGAGAATAGTCATAAATCAAAGATTTCATTTATTTATTTATTTTTAGTATGACATGAGGGTGAAAATTCAAGCTCATGACTTTTTCACCCGCAAGATTTTTCTAATTACATGTGCCCTATCCATGATATATATAATCAATATATTTAATCCAACTCCGGGCTCTCATGGTAATCTTTTAGTTAGCAAAAGATTTTAATCAAATATGGGCCAAAAAAGTTGGATTAAAATTATTCAACTTGCTTGTTTATTTAAATTGAAACAGCTGTTTGAATCCATAAAAATAATGTAGATAGTGTATCTCAACTAATATAATAGCTAGATTGAAATAAACAAATTTTTTACAAAGAAAAATTCCTCAATACAAGGAGAGAAGTCAACCAGAAGCCAAATAATAATAACCAGTTGTAGAATCTGATTTTGGATAGCATTATTCTTAATATTCTATATGTGTAGCCTCTCAGTCTTTTTCCGTATCACGAGGCACGTGGAATACAAATATCTGTCGACGTGTTAACATTTTTATGTATCTATGGTTCAACATTAATACTAGGGATAATCCAACATTTTCAAAGTATTACGAAAAAAAAAGTAAAATATGAAAAAAAAAATCAATAAAATATTATTAATATTGACATATTATTAATATTAATCATTTTTAACTTTATTTTGAAAGGGTGAAACGCTAGATGTATTTTTATAACATTCTTAAAAATATCTATCGACATCGATAATTTATTAATATCTTCATTGATATTTCTATAAAATTGAGATTTTGACATCTCCATTAATATCAACATTTAAATTCTTGCTAACCCCTCACATACGAAAAAGAAGAGCTAGTATTCTTTGTTCAGCGTGTGAGTTATGAAATTCCCCATTTCGTAGAGCTTGTTCTTAGTCATCCAAATAAAGAATCTCATCTGAATTGGGATAGTGGAGCAATCAAAGGATCATCCAAACTAACGTAGTAGATAGAGTTTCTTCATCCCTTCACCCGCTTATTGATTAGGGCGAGTTATTCAAATCCCTTGATACTCGTTCCTCTTTTTTAACGTGGGCAGGTGGACCTGTAGGTCGTTTACAACTTGAAATCCGGACTTTGTAATACTTGATCACCAATATTAAATTAAATAAGAAAATCACACTTCTCCCACCATTTCGTGAATCACAGGGCCGGTGTGAGATTTGAATATTGTTGAATATAAATATTTTAATCGATTGAACTGCCCTTTGGCGAATCACGTAACTTCAAACGAAAAAATTATAAATTTTATTTTAATAAAATAAATCTCCATGCTTTACGCTACCAGATCTTGAGTCAATTTTTTTATTATAAAATCATTAATCATTGACCACTGTTCAGAATTATCAAAATTCAAATTAAATATTTATTTCTACGTATATAAACATCATTTTAAAATTTATTATATACATATATTTTTAATTATTTCCATTAATTCCCACCCCAAAGCTTACCTCATAAATAGAAGCTTTCATCCATTGCCAAAACACAGAACCAAACATGAAGTCTCCAGTTACCTCCTTGGTTTATATTTTTGTTGTCTGGTATTTTGCATCGGTAACTTCTGCTCACAACCATGAAGATTTTCTTCAATGTATTTCTTCTCATTTCACCGACGATACTTCAATTTCAAAGATTATTTTTACTCCAACAGATCCTTCGTACTCTTCGATTTTAACATTTTCAATCCAAAACCTAAGATTCTTGGGTGCCAAAACCCTAAAGTCTCAAGTAATCGTGACACCATCGCAAGTTTCCCACATCCAGGCATCTATTATTTGTGCAAAAAATAACGGCTTTCAGATACGAACACGAAGTGGTGGCCATGACTACGAAGGTCTTTCCTATGCTTCAGACGTTCCTTTCATTGTCGTTGAGCTGAGGAACCTGCGGTCGATTGACATTGATGTGGAAAAAGAAGTTGCATGGGTGCAATCTGGAGCCACCATTGGCGAAGTCTACTATAGAATTGCGGAGGAAAGCAAAACTTTAGGGTTCCCAGCTGGACTTTTCTCGACAGTTGGTGTTGGCGGGCACTTCAGTGGCGGTGGCTATGGTTTGTTGATACAAAAATTTGGTCTTTCTGCCCATAACATTATTGACGCTTACTCTATTGATGTCAACGACAAGCTCCATGACCGAAAATCGATGGGAGAAGATGTGTTTCGGACCATTAGAGGAGGAGGAGCAAACTTTGGAATTATTCTTGCATGAAAAATAAAACTCGTCCCGATTCCACCAGTGGTGACTATTTTTTAAATCATGCGAAACTTGGAACAAAACGCCACCAGTCTAGTGCACCAGTGGCAATACGTGGCCAACAAACTAGATGAAAGACTTATCATCAGAGTCCTATTAGATGTCACAAACTCAAACATTCAGCAAGATGGAAAAAGAATTAATTGTACTGAAAGCAGCTTTCAAAAGCTTAGAAGACGAAGAGCTTCTTCTCATCCTGCAAAATACTTTCAGAGGGCTAGGGTTGAGGAAAGAAGATTGTATAAAAATGAGCTGGATTGTGAATCCATTATTTATTTTGCTGAATTGCCTATAGGGCAACCAAATTCCCTTCTTGATAGGAGTTTGGCTCACAAAGGAACCTACAAAGGAAAATGCGACTATGCCAATGAACCAATCCCCAAAATTGGACTCGAGGGTATATGGGAATTGTTAAATGAAAAAGATATTTATTTTTCACAACTGGATCTTATTTCTTACGGTGGAAGAATGAACGAGATTTCTGAATCAGAGATTCCATTTCAACATAGATCTGGAAATCTTTACAAGATTCATTATACGGTGGCTTATAGAGAGGACTGAGCTGAACAAAGACATATAAGTCGGATTCGTAAGTTTTACGATTACTTGACTCCTTACGTTTCAAAAAATTCAAGGACTATATATCTCAATTATCGAGACCTAGATATTGGAACAAACAATAAAAATGGGTACATGAGCTACGAAAAAGCAAGCGTATGGGGACTTAAATACTTTAAAAGTAATTTTAAGAGGTTGGTGAACGTAAAAATTATGGTTGATCCTACTCAGTTCTTTAGAAATGAGCAAAGCATTCTTTGTCTTTTTCCATGGTTGAAAGAGGAGGGACATGAGATTTCTTGAGAAATGATTAGAATGATTAGAAGAAAGTCCGACCTCTTAAATGGATGTATGCTGAGATCCGAGCAATGGACTTTATACTTTGGTTTTTAGTAATGCATGAATAAATTTGCTATTTTTGTATAAAATAAATATGTTTTAAAGCCATCTGAACATAGCTCAATAATTAAGATATCATTTTCCTTTTCAGGAGGTTAGATGATCAATTTTCCATCATCACATTGATTGTACTGAAAAAAAAATAATAAATACTTCCTAGGTTTTGGTTTTTGAACTTTATTAGTTTCTTGAACCTTATTAGTTTTGTTTAATTTTGATTTTTTTCCTTATAAACTTGTATACAAATTTATTTTGGTAGTTTTTTTTTCCTATGAAATTATTGTTTTTAATATTATATTAGAGATATGAGAGCTAAACTCAAACCTATAACTTAAAATAGGGGTGCAGTGACCAATGAGTTATATGCATGCTCTTTTTTTTTTATGTGATATGCGCTTTGATTGTTTTCCATATATATCAAATCTAATTTCAAGTTTGAGATTGAAGGTAACTTTATTTTCAAACTTGAAGTTAAAATTAATTCGAAAAAAGAAAACTTGATGCTAAATTTGATGTATGTGTGTCATCATACAAAATAATGGCTCGACTCGATGTGATAGATTTTCGTTGCAATTCAGTACATAAAAATATTGATTTATATCTCAAATTTAGGTTGTGAGTTCAATTCTCACCCCTACATGTTCTACTAAAAAAAATATACAGAAATGTATATAATAATAATAATGACACACCAAAAAAAACTATACAAATTTTTGAAACTAAAATTGAACCTTTAAGATTGTGAACGCCAAAAATAATGTAGGTATCGAAAGATAATAATTAACATAGAATTTCACTTTCATCATTCTTTTTCATTTTTTCAATAAATAATAATTATTAAAGAAAAATAGAGATATGAAAGAAAAAATATACTTGATGAAACTAGTAAAAACCAGTGCGATACACATGAAATTTCATTGTTCTATTTAAAATATTAAAAATATACAAATTAATTAAATAGTTATTTTTAAAAAATATAATTTGGTTTTTTTTTTCTCTCTTTACATCACCAACATTTTCGTAATTTCATTGTTCTATTTAAAATATTAAAAATATACAAATTAATTAAATAGTTATTTTTTAAAAATATAATTTGGTTTTTTTTTTTTCTCTTTACCTCACCAACATTTTCGTATTATCCTTCTCTGTAGCTAACACGCATATAGTAAATCGTGTAGCGCACTATATGGATTGCACAAGTTTAGTTTATTAGACATTGACCTATGATGTTTGGTTGATACTGTCACATGTATTTGTTCTTATCAGTTCTAGTAATCACAATAAAATCTTCCAGAACACTCCAAGACGAGATTCTGTAAGAAAGTAGTTAGCATTCCGAAGATTTTGTCAGTGCAGGTTACTAATGTTTTTGGTAAAGCCTTTTGAGTCCAACTTTTCACATACCTGGTCATACTTCCTTGTCGGTATTTATAGTACCTTTGAGATAATCGTTGGAGGTCGTGGGTTTCTGGTAAAACTCATGACTGTTTCTTACATTGTAGGCGGTCTCCACGCGTGAGTGGAAGAAAAGTAGGACGTGTCATTAAGTTGACACGTCGTGGGGGGTGAGTTGAGTGACCGGTTCGTCATGTGCCGAATTGATCCCCGATGTTACGAACCGGTCCCTACGTGTGCGCCCTGTTCTTATGGGCCTTCCTCTCCAGGTTATCTCAATGGCGTGTGCCGGACCAGTTGTTCAACTTCATCAGTATTAAATTTATCGAACCAATCAGCTCAAACTTTTAGTTTGAGTGGTGGTTTATTCATTCTTAAAAGATATCATTTCCATAGTTTAAAAAGAACATTACATTATAAATGAGAAGAAAGAGATTCAAATCTATGGTAGGTGAAAGAACAACTAAACTCGTAATTGTTTGCTCATTTAAGCTACAAGTCAACATAATGATGGTAACATTTTAGATTAATAAGTAAAATCTCAAAAAGAATATATTCAAAAAATATAAAATATAAATATAAATTTAGCGCACACAACCCTCTAATAATATCCACTATATATAGATGAAATTGAAAATTGCATAAATTTAGATGTTCCAAAATCCCAAGCTTAGCTAAGTAAAATGACAATTATGAACTAAACATGACGACATGTTAATGTCATGGTTTAGGTGGAAGAAAAACTAATTTGTCGTTGTCATCGCCACCCTTCTCTATCTCTACGATGTTGCCCCACCTCCTCCTTCACCCTTTTCCTTATCAATCATTATATTACATTAATTAAAAATCCAAAATACAACAAATTATATGAGACCAAACAAAATATTTATATGTTGAAAGGGCTAGTGATAATTATTTGTTAATGTAATAAAAAAAAAAGAAAGAGCATGTCAATTATTAATAGTTAAAAAACTTGTCACACACTACTTGCAATACTATCAAAAAGTTTATTTATTATTATTCTGTATAGGGAGGGAAAGAGAGAAATTTGTAGTTAAATGACAGACACATATCATATTAGTTGTATTAATGATGTTGGATCACAAAAATGACCAACTCTGAAAAGATCTAATGAGATAGGTCGACGAACGCTCAAAATCTAAAAAATATATAATACATACTACTCTTTTTTATTGTTTAAAATCTAAAATAACAAAAAATAATACATTTTCTCACAAAAATCCTCGTCCCCAAATGGAGATTCCTTGACTTAGACTTCAATTCCCAAAATCGGAGAATGAGACTGAGACGAGAACTAAAAATTTCCTCGGAGACGAGGATGGAAAGGACATCTCAACTCTCACCCAACCTAATTGACTTCTCTACTATACATATATTTCTCTCTAGCATATCTAACCAAAATAAGTTATATTTGATCTTATATTTTTTAAAAACAAAAAATAATTATCAATTTTTGGCTTTTAAAAAAACATAGGACTAAAAACTCAAAAAATAAAAATCGAAATGGTATGGGCCTTTTATTTTTTTTAATTTATTAGAGATTTCAAAAACGGTTTTAAAAAAAAAGAAAATAAATCAGTAACCAATGACCATTAGTATTTGGAATTATCTAATCTCAAATTAAATGAAATTTGTTTATAGTTGCTTACACATCATATTCTCAAAATTCGAAATTCCAATCCGAGATTCCCACCCTAAACCTCGAGAACTCAGAAGAGTTTCAAAAAATGTCTGAATCGCACAAGATAAAAAGAGAGCTGCCTCTTCTGTACACTAAATACACAAGCTTTCATCCATTTCCAATACACAAAAACCAAACATGAAGTCTCCAATTCCATCCTCAGCTTATATTTTTGTTTTCTTGTTGGCCTGGGGAGCTTCCGCTTACAACAATTCTTCGATTTCAAATATTATTTACACTCCAACAGATCCTTCATACTCTTCGGTTTTAAACTTCTCAATCCAAAACCAAAGATTTTTGGGTGCCAAAACTCCAAAGCCTCAAATAATTGTGACGCTGTTGGAAGCTTCCCACATTCAAGCATCTGTCATTTGCGCCAAAAATAATGGCTTCCAAATACGAACACGAAGTGGTGGCCATGAATATGAAGGACTTTCCTATGTCTCCGATGTTTCTTTTGTCCTCATTGATTTGACGAACATTCTCATCATCCTCATTCTCATCTTAATTATTATGGGCACAACATCTTCTTATCATTCTCATTTCTGCTACTTCTTGGTTGGTACGGTTCTTCTTTATACCCATTCTTGTAGTTTTAGTTTTTTATTTGATTGCTTGAATATTTCAACAAGTAGAGTTCATTCATTCCTTTATTCATACCCACTTGAATATTTGCACTGTCGTTCACATTGTTTTATTGTGTTGTTTGAGTGCAAGGTTTGTTTTAATGAAATCAATTTATGAGGTTTAGATGCTCATTAATTTGGCAAGGTCTTATTTCTACTGTGTTTGAGGTCATCTATGGCTCCCGCTGGTTTTCAAATGTCTAATTAATTTTTTTTTTTTTTGTTATTTATCCTTTAACAGAAGATACTTAACGGGAAGCACGTATTGATTGACGTCAATATTCAAAGGAGAAGAAAAACACAGTTTATCTATACATCGAAGTAAATATGGGTATGAATGAATATTATTTTCTTTTTCTAAATTACAGTTTAGCTATTTCTATAAATGGGTATAAATTATGTTCATGTTGTTTCGTTACTATAACATATATTCTACTTGTACTTTTGAAATCTACTATTAACATTATGTATAAACGTCTTTTAAGTAAGATATAGTTTAGACCCACGTAAGTAAATGTACTTTTATCACTATATCCATCAAATTCTATAAGACACGGTAGTAAGTATAACATATTGAATATACAATATATTCGGTATAATATAGACTAAACTTTTCGAGATATAAAAGTTATCCAGATATAATCTAAATCTCATATAAACTTTGATATCTTACAACTTTCTCCTTTAGTTATTGCTCTAATTCAAACTAGTTAATACTTAGAGCTAGATAGGTACCATAAGACACTTTCAGTATGTAGGCAGTATGTAAATCACCATCAGTATATATCACTATCAGTATATATCCACCATAATAATATTGTAGGCAGACAAGATGTAAATCATATATATCCACAAAATATCATAAACATCAGAAAGCCAAGATGTAAATCACTAACGGTATATGTCTAGTAGTATAATACTGTAGGCAGTATATATCCACCGGATTTTTAGTTTTAAATCACCATCAGTATATATCCGAATATATAAAACTTGAGTTATAATATATCCTAATCTAATCACTATACTATATATCCTCACATATACAGTATTTCAAATAAACGAAATCAGAAATTGAAACTTATCAAGTGAAATGCAAACCCTTCAAATTGAAGATGAACTACTCTGGCGACTGAGAAAAATAGAGGACGTCGGCTAGAGACGAATGTAGGCAGAAACTACTGGAGAATAGGAACCGACGAAATGAAATGCTCTTGTGAAGGCGGCCGAAGATGAAATAATTTGCGACAAAGAAAAGGGGAGTCGCCGGAGAGGAAGGGAGATAGCGACAACGGTCGAAGAAGAGCAACGGAGGTTCAGAGGAGGGAAACCCAACGGTCGAAGGAAGGAAAGAAAGACGAGGAAGAAGAACGGAGGTTTCGAAAATTTGGGGGTTTAGGGATTTTTCAATTTTTGAAAGTGTAAATGTTAAGGGATTTAATGGATTTAGCACGTTTGAAGGGATTTCCTCCCAATTTACCAATTATATAATGTAATAATTATTTAATATTGAGATGGATCTTATGGACATATTAGTAATTTGTGTTATTAGGGATTGTTTGTGTAAATTATATACTTTTCCATCATTTTACGTAATTATGATTCTTAAATAGACCAGTACTAATCCCTTATTTGTTTAATTAGGCCCACTTTGTTAAAAAAGTTTAGTAGAGTTTCATTAAACCATATTCACCACTCTAGAATTGTCATATCAATCTAACACGTGTTAGATATGTACTTGGTATTGGTTATGTTGATGCTATATTTTGAATGAAGTGACACGTCAGCATGAACTCAAAGTTGAAGCCTTACCAACCCGAATTGGTACTTGCATGTCAAAACCTAGCATTAGTGTGGTGCTCGGTCAAATGTACTTTGAAGCTTAAGTTAGGACTCCAAGTCGTACAGCATAAATGACGAGCTAGAAGTTTGTGCAAAAGATTGGATACCTTTGAGAATGGTTTGACTCTGCCTTTTATCGGAGAAGAATGTTGGGAAGCATGCTCAGGATAAACATATTTGTACCTATCAGTCAGAGGATATTTCGATGGCTAGAAAGATATCCTGGTAGCATATAGAGTCACTTTTCCGCCATATGTCAACATATATTTTGTCGGTTGAAACTTGCCCCAAGTAAGAGTCGAACTGAGCACTACTTGGTCCGACACGTGTACCTTTGCTCTCATTTCAATAGGGTAAGCTCGTTGAACCAGAAACACTTGTTCTACTATGAGTGGTCCAGTGTCACCCCGCTTTTACATCGTAATACTTTATATGAAATATACCTCAATGAGGCCGAATATTTATATATCAAACTTTCTTTCAAAGTCTCAAATAACTCTTTTCAAACTTGAGCTCCATGTTAAGAGTCAAATAGAAAAGAGTATCAAATTACCGATCTCATTTTCTATTTCATTTTATAAACTTTAAAAATATTTTGATTACATTTTTAGACTTTAAAATTACTTTTTTTTTAATCTTCATATTGTTTCACTTCAATTAAAAATCATAACCATATTCACAAACATAAGACAGACTATTAACTACGATAAGAATTAAAATAAATTAATTATTTTCATAATTTTCTTGATAAAATGGGAGTAACTTCACAACATCCGAGTTCAAGCAAGCTACCTCGGTGACTTTTCCTAAGGTTTGTTCCTCACAAAATCAAACAATGTGGCTGACTCCTTAGCCAGATTTGTTGTGATTTACTAATTAACGATTCAATTGGTTTCAAAACTTCATTGAGATAAATATATCTACTAACGTAGTCCAAGTGGCATCTCATTTCTAATAATTTTCTTCTTCTCTCGTACTCGTTTAGTTTGGTTTCTTGTCTTATAATTAAAATCGTGGTAAGTTCAATATAACCATTTTTTTCATCGAATGCACACTCAAGAAACAAGAACCAAAAAGTATAGTT